>CAKNYM010040778.1:4818-30186 GCA_932195095.1 Andricus curvator
ATCTTCTTGATTAAAAATGCAATTACTTGGTTGAAAATTGAACTGCTTTGTTAAAAACTCATTTCATTATTTAAGGATCCATTTATTATGTGTAAAATTCAACTATTTTGTTAAAAATTCCATTTTTTCTTCATTAATTTTTTCAACTGAAAATTCAATTATTCTACTTTTTGTTTGAAATTCATCGTTTTTAGTAGAAAATTCAACAATTGAGTTGAAAATTTATGTTTTCTATTGTAAGTTTATCTTTTTTAGTAGAAAATGTATGCATTTTATTGTAAGTTCGTGGTTTTTGGTAGAAAATTGATCTTCTTGATTGAAAAATTCAATTTCTAGGTTGAAAGTTGGCCTTTTTTTAAAAATTCATTTCATTATTTGAAGATCCATCTCTCTGGTTGAAAATTTAAATAATTACGTAACCGTTAAATATTGACCTATACTGATGGTTGTCAATCGCAGGCGTACATTATTTTTCGTTTTTCAAGTGATATTACAACTGATCACGATTTGTAACTTTGTAAGCAAATTATTATTGCATTCTCATTTATGAGAGTGTAATGTAATCATCCAAATTTTTGATCTTCACTTCTTAACGGATCTTTAAGTATCAGCACTCATGTTGTTGGCACTATTACTTTTGAAAGATTTGTCCAATTGATTCAGCCTTTTATACACATTTCCAGGGTCCCAAAATGAAGATTAAGTTTTAAGCAGGTATTTCCGACAAAAATTAAAAAATTTCGAGCATTATCAAATTTCGAAAAATTTTGTAAAAAGAATATTATAAAATATGGTCAATCTTTCTGGTACAAGATAAAAAGACTCGCAAATTATCCTCATGGCATTTTTTATTTTCATAACAATTACAAAGGTTTATATGCTTTTCAACGTGTTGAAAATTTCCAAAAAATAGAAAAAAAAATATTTTTTCTAATAGATTAAGAATTTTAATCGAAACTTTTACTACATATCACAATAAATTGCAAAACTGTCGCAAAGAAATTGTTGAATTATGCCAAAATCCGAAAAGTGTTAGCATTTTCAAGATATGAACAAATTTTTTTTAAAACCTTTAGAAATTGTGGTCAATGTTTCCGATACATGACAGAAACACTTGAAAATTATCCTCATGGCATTTTTTATTTCAATACAAATTTCAAAAGTTAAAAGCTTTTCAACATTTGGAAATTTTCAAAATACAGCAAAAATTATTTTTCTGGTAGATCAAGGAATTTTAATAGAAACTTTCACTATATATTACAATACATTACAAAACTGTCGCAAATAAATTGTTGAATTATTCTAAAATCCAAACAGTAAGAGGATTTTGAACATTTGAAAGAATTGTTTTTATTATTATTATTTACTGGGATTAGACTGTAAGAGCCTCTGACGCTGGCGTGATCCCGTTGCGTCCCCTTCGCAGCCACGCTATTGGCCGATATTTTTGACTCACTGATGCAGTTACTGCCCGTGAGTGTTAGTCGTTTCTCCGCAATCGCGAGACAGTGACAAAGGATATAAATAGCTGTCTCATAGTCTCTTCCGCACAAACGACAGAGGGGACTTTCGGCGAGCCCTACTTATGTAAGTGATATCCGAGGTTTTCATGCCTTATAAACATTTCTGTTATGACTTTGACTTCGTTGTTTCCGAGCTTAAGTATTTCCTTCGCTCGATGAAGGTTAAGCGTTAAACCGAAGAGTGTTTTGGCCTGTCTGCAGTCAGTGACCAATTCACACTGAGTCTGATGTTCCTCGGTCAGCCAACTGTTGATTTCTTCAGTGACTAACCTACTGGAAATACCTACAACTGGCACATGTCCAGTAAAGTTTTATCTTGCTGCTAGTTTTTATAGTGTGTCCAATATCTCATTACCTTTGACGCCGCTGTGTCCAAGGATCCAAAGTATAGTCACTCGGTTTTCCGTCGCTAGGTTGTTCAGTGCCTCAAAGCACTCCCATACTAGTAGCTACGTAGTCCTTGTTCCATTCAGGGCCATTATAGCAGCCCTGCTGTCTGAGCAGTTACGGATGTTTCTTTTGTTGCCATACTCCTTGCCTTATAGGCGCACTGAAGCTTGGGCATAATCTCAGATTGTAGCATTGTGGCGTAGGACCCCATCGGGATTGTGAAGCCCATTCCACTCCTTCTACGATATACACCGGCAACTGCCTTTTCCTTGTTTCTAGAGCCATCTGTAAACCAGTCGTCCCCTTCGTGGATAGGCTAATACGATAGTTCTTGTCGAAGAGATAGCGAGTGGGTGTTTTGTCCCTGAGCATGCTCGAGGGTCGGCCTACTCGCGATGTCGGTTGGGAGCCGCACTGCTGTCGTGGTCCTTTCGTCTTGTACCATATTTAATCTCCAGGCCGCCTTCGCAGCCAGGGCCTTTATGGTGAGATGGAGGGGCTCCAACCCTGTTCGTGCCCCCAATGCCATTGTGCGTGTCAATTTTGAGGCACCAGCGACGCCCTTTAGAATCTGTCCCCTGATTCTTCTCAGTCGAGACTTCATAGTGGACAGTTCGAACCTGCTCCACCAGACCACCACCGCATAGGCTTGCCTGGATCGCAGGATCGCTGTATAGATCCAGGTGCTCGTTCCATAACAGCTTCTTATCTAGGATGACTCAAAGATATTTAGCTCGTCCTTTGAGTTCCAGTTGTTGTCCTCCCAATTTCAGTGTACTCGTGGTTCCCCACTGAAATCGTCTGGCGAATACAACTGCGTCCGTCTTACTCGGATTGTCCCTGTGGACATTCCTACTTAACGTTTCCACATAACGTGGTATCGCCCTTCGTCTTTGTTAGGTTCCTGTTGGGCAGTCCTGTTGGACTGCGATAGGCACACCATGTGTAGTCTTGGCCGCCCTGATTATCTCCCTGGAGGTGTAGTTGAAGGCTCCTTTGATATCCATGAAGGTTCCAATCGCGAGGCCTTTCTGCTTCAGTTGTCCTTCAATTAGGTTTACTGCTCCGCTTCGGGCCGTCTCGGTCGAGTGACCAGCCCTATAGACGTATTGTTCCTTGCGAAGTGGCCTATTTGATCAGACTTTGTCGCGGATATATCTATCCACAAGTCTTTCCACTGTTTCTAGTAGGAATGATGTACGGCTAATGGGACGGAAATCCTGAAAGACTTCAGGGCCCACCTGACCCTGGAGGGAGTAACAATTTTGTTGGCTAACAAGCCGACGTTTCCCATCCTGCTGGGCTTTTACCAGGTGAGCCAAGGTGTTCTCGTCTGACACTTAGTATCCCCCGTCGGGCAATTTTAGGTTGCCGAGAATAGCATCCGGGTTTGGAGAGGGGAGCTTGTCCAATCTAGCTGCCTCTGCTCCTGTCTCGATGTCTGTCCAAAAGTTGGTTCAGCTTTCTTGCTTCGCCTTACGTATTGCACCCCTGTATTCATCTCTCATCGTCGTAGATGAGGTCCTTAGTTCATCCGTTTTGCAAGTACTGGCACGTCCAAACGTCTCTCTAGTTTCCCTGCGAATCTCTTCCAGTTTTCCGTTCCACCACTGTGCCTCCTCAACCTTTCGGACTCTAGTCGTTCGACAATTACTTTCATAAGCAGATTTGATGGCCTCCGTGAAAATCTTGGCTGCCATCTCCAGGGTGAGCACACAAGTCTGTGCTCGATCTGAGAGAGTGGGTTCGTCTGAGAGTCTCCACTTTTTAACATTGTCTTTGAAACTAGCGGTACAGAGAGTGATGTCGATGACTTCCTCCCTGACCGAGTTACGAAACGTCGGCGTACTCCCCGTGTTAATAATATCTAAATCAGTAGTGATTAGGTATTCCAATAGATAATTACCTCTAGAGCTGATGTTTGTGCTGTCCCACAAAGTATGGTGGAAATTAGCACCGGACCCCAGCAGAATAGGAAGACTCCTCAGCTTGCAGTAATCCACCAGTGTACGTACCTCCACTGGTGGGTTGGTATCGCTGTCATATGGAAAGTAGGCCGATCCCATGACTAGCTTCCCTATTCCTCTAAGATCTGTGGCTATCCCCATCAGGTCTGTCAAACATAGCTCTAGCAGCGGGACAACGTTGACTCCCTTCACCAGTATGTAGGCCCTTGGTATAGCCACCTTGGAGTCCCCGTAACAAAAACCAGCTTCTCCCCTAATCCCCTTATGGTATCTCGAACTAATCAAAGTTGCTGGATTAGCGAAATACCTGTGTGCCTCGCAACCATGCCCCTCTGCAGAACCGCAGAGGCGCCTTTGCTATGATGCAAGTTAATTTGGGTAATGTTCAGGCCAGGGGCAGTCATTTCAGGTCTGCTTCCAAGGGTTGAACTATCCAAGCTGGTAAAAGGGCCTGTTGTTGAGGACCGCAAGAACGCTCGTCAGGGAATCAGAAATTTGCACAACTAGGACGTGCTTGGTACCTCCCGCTGTGTCTTCTCCCTGAAGCCGATCGTGCCTAACGATTCGCCAGGACGCTGTCCTTAGTTAAGGGTTCAATCCCTCCAACCGTCGAAGGACCACAGATGGGTCTTCCAACTTCCCTGGAAACCACGCTGTAGCCATCACCATCTTTTGGCGCAATTCAGTCCCACCTTTTTTTGGCTCTGCGCCTTCCCAGAGCCTCGTCTAGGCTAAGGTATTATGTAGCCAAGCTTTAGCCGCTGGGTTGGCTGTGAAAAATACGAAGACCCCTCCCCTACAGAAGGAGGTCTTGAATTTTGGCCATTGATCTGGGGACACTGTTTCGAGCGCCCTCCAGGTGGCCTTCCTGAACAGCTCAAACTCCTCCGCAGTGAGCAGTGAGTCTGTGTAGCTCGTGTCCGCCACCACCACCGTCAGGGGGTTAGTCCTCTGGGCATCTGTCAGTCCAGCCCCCGGCGACTTTCTGTTCGCCGGCTGCTGAGCTGTCTTGTGCCCCCTCGCAGCTGCTCTACTGGCCTGCTGCGTTTGCCTCCTCAGTTTACTTTTCAGGGAACCGTTGATACCTTTGTTCTTTTTGGGGGACTCATTGGCCGCTCCCGTTTCTATAGCCTCATCCAGGGGTCAATCACTCAGCTCCCGGGGGAGCTGGGGGCACAGCCGCCACCTGATTTTGGCTAGCCGGACAGATAGGTTAGAAGGAAAGGGTTATGTTAGACCCGTCCGTGCTCAAACCCTCTGCCCCCTCGGCCACCTTCCATCCTCCTTCTTCCTTCGATTTTAGTTTCGTAGCAGAGCTCTGCATCCAAGTGTAAGACTAAATTACTCGGGGAGGTCGTCCGGTGTCCCCGAGAGGCCGTTAGGAAACCTTCGTACCCTTCGGTGCCAAAGTGCCATGGGCACGATCACTCTACACACATGGCTTAGGGGGGTGGCCACATTGAGTGAGACATTAAATGAATACCCGTTCGTAGACCACCATACCAACGGAGGGCTGTTTTTTGGTCGCTGTGCGCGCCGTAGTTTATTCCCGTCCCGATTCCAAAACTGGATATCGGTCCGCGAGAGACATCCACCCAAAGATCCAGACGGCCCCTGCTAGCTAGGCTCTTTCACCCTTCTACCATACTACAATCATACATACCAGGAGAGCCCGTTTATAGGGATCCTTTCACCTCACCCAGAAGAGCCCGTTTATAGGAATCCTTCCATCCATATCCATACAAATGCAGGCCGAGATCCGTTCGAGCCCCTTGTCCTACACGCTTAAGCCTCCCCACCAACTACAGGGTGTTACAGCCTCTAGGAGGGGAAATTGTTTTTAAAACTTTTAGCATTTTTGGTCAAAGTTTTTGATGCATGACAAAAACACTTGCAAATTATCCTAATCGCATTTTTCATTTTAATAAACATTAAAAAAATTAAATGCTTCTCAACATTTTGAAAATTTTCAAACCATAGGAAAAACTGTTTTTCTGATCAAGATTTTTCAATAAAAATTTGTACTAGATATGAACTATATTTCAAAACAATCATTATGCAATTTTTCGATTACACCAAAATTTAAAATCTTAAAAATTTGAAACTTTTTTCAAGCTTTTTGACATTTGTGTCAAAGTTTCTGATGCATGGCAAAAACGATTGAAAATTAGCTTCATGTCATTCTTGAGGTAATAGAAAGTTTAAAAGTTATACGGTTCTCAACGTTTTGAAAATTTTCAATAAATAGAAAAAAATATTTTTTTCTGATACTTTAAGCAATTTCAACTTAAATTTGTACTCTTTATCACAATATATTCTCAAACTATCATCGTGCAATTTTTCGATTCGACCAACAAATGAAAATTATGCAAAAAAAAATGTAAATTAGTTAACAAATTAGGTATTCGTCGAATACTGATTAACAATGATTTATAAAAAAAATCAAAATGCATTAGTCAACCTCAAAATTAGTAAATGTCAAACTTGTCACTATTTATCACGATTCGAAAAAATATTGTATGCAGCGCCATCCAGTAAAGTTTGTTTTCCAAAAGAGGCATCAAACCGGCAGATTGTGATTCCCTTAGGCATCGAATCCCTTAAGAACAGTATTGAGGTTTTAGCTCACAGGATTCAGCTCCCAAGAGGTTTCAAACCTATACAAATTCAAACAGTTCGATCCTTCCAGTCTTTTCATCGTCTGCTGACCACATCCATACTGGAGGGGGGGGGGGGGTAGAGTTTGTTTAGTGCAAACTTATTCTCCTCGGGATTCGTTTCAGGTATCTACTTGCCTGCTTGAATCTTTTCCTGAATTCTTTCAGAAGGGAAAACTCCGACCTGATTTTAACTGAAAATATTTGAACTTTACATAACTTTTTACATTCTCATTCTAATGAGAAGGTATTGGTTTTATGTAAAATTTGACATAGTCGGTTTTCATCAAATCTCCACGTTTTCAGACCCCCTGAGCTAGAAAAAACGATTTTTACGAAGGTGTCTGTCTCTCTGTCTGTAGCCACGATAGCTTTCGAAAAACACTTTTTTATGGCCGAAAAATAGAGAACGAGTTCGTTAACCAGGTATTTTGGATGAAAATCCAAAAAGTGAGCACATTTTGAAAATTATTGAGACCACTTTTTTTTGAAGATTTGAAAGTTCTGTGTACGGTTATTAGTAGTACGCAAAATGACGACCAAAATATTCTTATGACTTTTCGTGATGAAAAAAAAAATTACTGGAGTTATAGCATTTTCAAAATTCCAAAAAACAAACGAAAATGAACATTTTAAGCCGAAAAACGCACGATATGAAAAAAGTCAAGAGGAGAAAAACGTTGATTCCTGAACACCCTATAATATTTTCATAACAACTTTTTGAATTTTTTGAAAAATAAAAAATTCAAATTTTGATCACACAAAAAATTAATGAAAAATCAAAAAAGCCATTTTGCTGTCAAACTATGCAAGATACCAGAAAAGATCATCTCACCAAAATTGTGCACCTAAAAAAGATCTACAAATTTCTTATCATTCACTTTTTGATATGATGCGTAGTTTTTGTTTTATTCGTAAAAAACAGCATTGAAAATAGAAAAATCAAATTTTCAGACGAATATTACCAGCTACGAAAAAATGACCGAAAAAAAAATTTGTTCATCCAAGGAAGAGGTACAAATGTATTGTGACTCATGTTTCGATAGGATGCGTGGTTTTTGTTTTATTCGTGAAAATAACATTGACAGTAAAAAAAATCAAATTTTTGAAAAAACAATGCAAGGTACGAAAACATATAAATGAACAAAAATTGTGCATTCAAAAAAGACTTACAAACCCGCAATCAATTTTTGTGGTAAGAATATATTCAAAATGAAAAAATTAACTTTTTTGATAAACGGCACAAGCTAAAATAAAATGTTAACTAATAAAATTTGTCGCCTGAATTATATCATTACTTTTCATTTGAAAACAAATACAAATTAAGTAATTTGTATATGAAGAACATATAACACGAAGCACAAAGTGCGCGCTCAGTGTATTTACCAAATCGCACGCCGTAAGTGCGCTCAAACTTTTTTGGTTCTATCATACGGTTCAAATGATTTTCAAATCAAATATCGAGCGCGAGTGTCTGGATGAGAATGTGCTCCTTAAGGTCGATAGAACCTTGAGTAAATAAAGTTCCTTTTCAGTCTAAAATAAAAACAAATTTAACAATCACTTAATATGTAGAGGATTTGATAATTTTATAATATTTGCAAACAAACTTTTTCTTTTCATCGAAGTCGAACACGAAGTTCAAAAATCTAGAGGAGCCGAGCGTAAAGCGCGATGTAAATATGCCCGAGCGCGTAGCGCGAGGTGAATACATAATCGAGCGCGAAGCGCGAGATAAATATATGATCGAAGCGGGCAGATTTTTTTATTTACATTTACAATACATACATTGATTAGCAGTTCGAACTCGAAAGTTCATTGCCTCACTACCCGATTCGGGTAGTGTTTCTAGGTGGATATTTACTACCAATGTGGGCCCACCACACCCATTATACATTCACAATAGAACAAAAATAACACTTTATATATTATATAATATTTCAACTATTATCAATATTATTCAAATGTAGAAATTAGGTTGATTATAAGAAAAATGAACTGTTTCTAAATCAATTCAAATACTAATCCTATTTAGAAAAAATCACATTATTTAATAATTCATGATTGTTCACAATTAAAATTTTAACAAGAGCATAATAATCTTGTATGGATTAAAACTGCTTAAATAAAAAAAAATAATAAAATTTTAACATTCTTTAGATCAAAAATTGACATGGACACGCGCTACAAGCGCGCGCATGAAGACCTAGTTCTGTTAGGAAATATCTATAAATCGCGTCACATTCCTTTGCATGTTCCTACCGAGAGTAGTAATTTTAGAGAAAAATTATGTCATTCATGTTATTTCAGGTACTAACTACTTTTATCCTTTTCATAGGGTGTAATACTTCCTCAACTAATTTTTCTCTTCTCAGATTTTACTACAGAAAATATTAATACCTGCTATTCTTAATAGGAACATGTCATATTAACATAATATAACTTACTATTACTGTATGAATATAAATGAATAAAATAATTGAAAACTTTTTCAGAAATCTCCTCCTTGAAATTGATGCGAAATTTGATTAGCTCTTATTATTATTAAAAAAAAACTTCAATTCTGATGAGAATTGTTTTCTGAAAATCAATTTGACCACAGACGTTTTTTTCTCTTACCGTAGACTCTCATCTGGGTTTAAACGTTTGCTGACTTCTAAAAGCAAATCAAGCATTTTAATTCTGGATCTTAAATCTAACCATAACATCACGAAGTAATAGTATATACCATTAAACCATTTCCCTTTCAGGGTAGGCGTGACACTAACCGATTCGGGTAGTGTTTCTAGGTTTTTCTTGTAGTTATAAATAACTACAAGTGTGGGCTCACCACACCCACGATGTGCCAACAGCACTTATGTCAGTATTCTTGAAAGGTCACCCTTCCAAGTACTAACCGCGTCCAACGCTGCTTAACTTCAGTGATCTGACGAGAACTGGGTTTTTCAGCGTAGTATGGCCGTTGGTCTAGTAAGTAATAGTAGTACTACAATAGTAGTAAGTAATAGTAAGGAGAAGAAACTGTGTACTACGACAGCATGGCAACTTTTTCGGAATAGATGTCGAGACCTTTGAGTGAAATATCTGCGAGAGCTACGAAGATGCACGAAGTACTCTCGCCAAGAGCCGAAAGAGTTACCGCCTATTTCAGCAGTAAATTTGAATGAGGAAACATTTTGAAATGAAAATGTTATCAAATTCATGTAATTTAAAAAATTTGAATATTAAATTAAGGTTCCAGTGATATTTACAAAACAGCCTATTTATAAAAATATTCTATAACAATTATTATCATGTACTTTGATTGCAAAAATAATGTTCATTAACCTCTTTGACCAACCTCGAATTGAAAGAGCGAAAATAATTGTGAATCTTAAAACTCGCATAATTTTTAATTGTAAAATGTCCAAATTAAAAATTCTCCACTTTAAAATATGTACAATTGAAAGTTCTACATTTTTTAGAAGTTATAATTGACAACCCTTCAATTTCAAAGATAAATAAATGAAAATTTTCAAAATTAAAAGTCGACTTTTTAATTCTAAATCTTCTAAATGTAAGAAATTTCAAATATAAAGCATCAAAATTAAAGAATTTTTCATTGTAAAACTTGAACCCGCATATTTTGAAATTGTTAATGGTCAAAATTAAAAACTCTCGAATTTTAAAAATTTATAATGGAAAGTTCTACAATTTGAAGAGTTGCGAATAAAAAATGTTCAATTATAAACATGTATAAATAAAAGTTCTTGAATGTTGATGATTTTGAAGAACTAAAGTCAAGCTTTCAATTCTAAATCTTCAAAATTGACGGAAAGTCGAATGTAAAGCATGAAAATTGCATAATTTTGCATTTTAAAACTGAAAACGCGCATAATTTTTAATTGAAAATTTTCAAGATTAAAACCCCTTCACTTTTAATGATCGACAATTCAAATTTCTACCATTATCAAGAGTTACAAATGAAAACTCTACAATTTTAAAGATGATAAAGTAAACACTCTTAAATATGGTTGATTTCAATGATCAAAACCTCAAATTGCTGACAGATATTTGTATTTCTTAATTAAAAAAGAAAAACAAGAAACAGTTATTACACTTACCCTGAATCTGCTTTTATATTAATCTGTCATATTTTATCATTGAAAATAATAAAATTGTAATTTCTTGGAAAAAAACCACGGATATTCAAAGAAAATATAATATTTTATTTCATTCCTACAAAATAATTTTAAAAACCTTGCTTTATGCATCTCAGTTTCTTTTATAATAATTCATTAAAGCAAGATGTAATGGCAGCCACCTTTTTTCTACAAATAATTATAAATATAATCTTAATATTACACTCGAATTTCATCACGGCACGTAAACAAAATTTGCTTTACCTCGGGTTTAACTGACCGCCATGAAACTCGGCACTCTCGATCTCTCCGCTATCGCAGATATTTCACTCACACATTAGGAAAGCCCCCCCCCCCCCATCTATTCCGAAAAAGTTGCCATGCTTTACCGCCGAAAATGCATTAGCGTGGTTTCTCCTTACTATTACTTCGTGCATAACATCAAAAAAGAAAGATCTCTTATTTAAATTTATTGGTTTTCATTTTTTTCAGCAGTGAGCATAATAAGCTATCAATCGAGAGGAAAGCCTATTCGCAAATAAACTTGGAGGGTAAACAATAGATATATTTCAGATTTCAATTTGATTATAAAGTCAGGGACAGACAATTTTTGGGGTCGCAGAAGGGCACCAAACTCTCGACCAAACTTCAAAATTAGATATGTTTGAATTCCTTCTTTAACATAAGTAAAAATATGAAATTTAAAAACACTTAACTCTTTACAAAGCCATGATATCAGTTGCAGAAGGAGTTTTTAAAATTATTTCCGAAAAGAAATTGAAATGTAAGAAATTTTTAAGCTTCATGCGCAACTGGGTTCCCAAAAATATCCGCCCCTTTTTTACACAATTAAATTAAAATATTACACATCCTTATGCCTTATCCTCCGAGTTTTATTAAAATCCATTGAGATATATTGTTTTTATATACATTTTAACCGCAAAATGGGATTTTCTCTCGGTTGATAGCTTAGGCTTGAATATTGCTTTACAAATACATTCCTTGTACATAATACAACTGACATGAGTTATTTTGAGTCCACAATTCTAAATATATATTGAAAAGTCTGTCAGAATTTAGCTCATTTTTGTGTTTGTTGCCCCCGCGAGTCCAAAAAAAATGACCGTCCCTGACTTTTTATAATTGAATTGTAATATAAAATACACTGTGGTCCCGCTTTAATGAAACAGGATATACCGGATAAGGTGGTCCAAGGGGGCAAGAGAGAGGCGCTTCCAAGGTCAGCGGAGTTGCGCAGTTTACGATTCGGTACTATGAGAAGACACAAGCAAGAAGGAGAAGAAGAACGAGTTGGAGAGTCCCGATTTACCGTCAAGGCCATTGAGGGTACCCCCGAAACGCCCGGTAAAGCGGGACCACAGTGTATTTCTAGTATACACTGGCCAATTTTTATAAAAATTTGTTGAATTCTATGGTCTTATAGATTTTTGTACGCCAAATGGGATTTCCTGCCACTATGTCATCTTTCTAAATTCTACCATACGATAATGATCGCGCGCTTGAGCGCGCGTGTTTTCGTCCTCGAAATTCTATGCTGCATAATGTATATACATTTGAAATATCAATGAATTATTAAAATAATTTCACTTTCAGTCATGTAAAATTAAATAGGGTGATATTTGGTGTGTAAATATGAATTATTGATAAGAAAATCATTATAATTTAATTCGCGATTCATTGAGGTAAGGTAAGTTAGAGTTTCAAGCAAAGTGGCACATAATATTTTGTCCAACACGTATGCAAAAAAGACGACTTTTTTCGTCTGAAAATAGCAACACGAGGACGGGTCATGGATACCCTGGCGGACCGAACGAACGGAGCGGATACGCTACAGCGTATCCTTATAGTATCCACATCGTATCCTCTTCGTATCATGCAGGAAAAACTTATTTAAAAAGGAAGATGAACATTTCACTTGTTGAAATTCGGATTCTACGTGAAATTTTGCGTTAAAAGGTCACGGAGTAATCGCAATAGTTTTTCTTGCAACATTAAAAACTTTTAAAAAATATAATACTTATCGATAACGTGGGCTGAAGGCGACTTCAAACGCATCGTCGACGGATAACGCCTATTGACTGCTACTGAACGACGATGCGTTTGAAGTCGCATTTAGCGCACGTCATCGATAAGTATTATATTTTTTTAAAGTTTTTAATATTGCAAGAAAAACTATTGCGATTACTCTGTGACCTTTTCAGTCAAAATTTCACGTAGAATCCGAATTTCAACAAGTGAAATGTTAATCTTTCTTTTTTAATGAGTTTTTCTTGCATGATACGGAGAGGATACGATGTGGATACTATAAGGATACGCTGTAGCGTATCCGCTCCGTTCGTTCGGTCCGCCAGGGTATACATTGACTCTCCTGCAAAGCGCCCATCTGAGTTGTAGATGGCGCCACGTGACGGCTTATTCAATCATACATTCACGACAGAGCATCACTTTCTCTCACTGTTCCACGCACTTCTTCCCACTTCTTAGGAAACTTTTCCTCACTAGTGGAAAAAACATGCTATTTTTCAACGCTCACGTCAACGATTGAGAAATCGCTCATTTTGTCCACTATATTCAGACGAAAAAGGCCGTCTTTGTCGCGTAGGTGTTGGACAAAATAAATCCTTCGTCTCTAAATATGTGAATTTTATATGACAGTCTTGTAAAATATCGCGCGGCAGCAGAAAAAAAAACATTCTTGCTAAGTCCAGATTCTGTGGAAGATCATCACTACTGCACACACACTTACACATTTCATGCAAGAATTTATAAATATATTGCTGGTACGCATACAAAATTCAACTTAAATAATTACATTAAATTAAAATACATTACGTTTAACGTGTTCTATCCCTAACAACTTAACCTCATGGCTACCCTTAGACTTAGAATATCGAGAACAAAATTTCGGCTATAAAGTTAAAGTAAAAGTACGTCAGGACCGTGCAAAAAAATTTCCGATACAAAATATCTATCTTATATAAAATATATATAAGATTTGAAAGGGAAATATTAATTTAATTTAATTTTTGCCTTGAATACTGAACAGTATCAAGTATGAAACATTGTAAATTAAACATCTCTGAAAAAAGTTTGAAACTGCATTACTTTTTTATATTGAAAAATTTTTAAACTTAAAACCTTAAATTGTTTAGTTTTTAATCTTTTAAATTTTGCATGTTCTACACACTTATGCGTATCTCGAATTTTAATCTATGTGAAATTTTCATATGTTTTAATTTCAAACTTATCACTGTTTAACTAATATAAAGCTTTTCGATTTAAAGTGCTGAAATTTATAATCTATTTTAATCAGAATTGTTCAAGCTGGAATAATTTGTATCCAAAACTGACAAGAGTTCTATATTTTAAAAATTATTTTATCATTAAAATTGTCTAATAGTGCAGGTGTTAATTTTAAGTTACTGAAGGTGGTCGCTGGCAAAGAAAACCGAGAAATGGCCAGTAATTTTTTGTGAATAGGAAAATCAAAAAATGACGGAGAATTTATTCTTTCTAGGAATTTTACAAATTTTTAGATGAAAAACCTATGCAATTTTGAAAATTTAAACGAATAAAACTTAAAAGCAATTGAAACTAAAAGTTTGTCATAAAAAAAGTTTTAGGTTGATCAACTGTAAAAATTAATAAATTAATGATTTTTAAACCTGAACTGTAGTTCGAGTGTTAAAAGTTAAACAATAACTAATTTTATAAGACGATTCTGAATCTATTCAAAATTAAACAATTTACAGATAGTTTACGAAAAGCGTCGAAACTTATAATTCTATTATTTGTGCTCTGTGAGTGTATCGGTTTACCAAATGAGTGTATGGTTCGAAAGCGATTATTAGAAGACAGTGTGCGAGACCACGTGAACCGCGACGGATCGTCCAGAGATCCCGTCTGATAGTTTCGTACGAAGAACTGAAAATTAACACGGTTACTAAAAAACTAGTGTTATTGTGGCGGAGTGATGATGTTAATGAGAATAGAGGTCTTAGTCTGCCAAATTTGACTCTTATTAATAAATTTGATAGTGATTTGAGAAATGCTGAATTTTCATTGACTTTGCCTGGATCTGGCGACTTCTAATTTTTAAATAATTTACAAAAAACATTCTTCATCTCTAAACATGGTCCTTCGAGCCGGATCTTTGTGAAAAGGCTTTATTAACTATTAAAAAGTACGAATTAATTTGATAAAAAGACCGTTGTGAAAGTTCAAATGGCGCTCGCCATTGTGGCATCTCTGAGTGTCACGTTCGAAGAAGGAAGTTCGCGGTACACTTTAAATTTAACTGCTTATTAAAGTTAAAGCAAGTGAGTTTTTGCATAAAACTCAAAACTTAAGTCGCTGCGGTTGGACTTAGTGCATTTGATTTCAATAATGGAAAAATCAAATATGCTGTGATAATTAACTGTGAAAAACACGTACGTGTAAACTTTGCCAATGAACAGACTTGACGCAATCGAGCCAAGTCTAATTGCTACCGGGCGAAATTCTTTCGCTATCAACAACATAACGCTGTCCTGCAGCATGTTTTCAAGTGCTCACTTCCTCTCATAGGGTCTTCGTAGGATCGATCCGCAGTACAGTTCCTTCATGCACGTGAAGAAACAACGAGTTCACCAGCTGATGATTGTCAACAGCTTAAAGCTTTAACTCTCTTACTTATGTAAGGTTAAATATGTTTTGACAGTTCTAATTATATTTTAGATTTCTACATTGGTAAGGTAACTTTGAATTATTTAAAATTTTGAAGTTATTCTAAGGTGAACTATTTTTATGAATTGGCCACAATTTCTGCGAAGATATGTGAACACTGTTATTCGAATACTAAACTATGTATTTTATTCTCACACATTCAATTTTTATCTATCGAAAAAGAAATTTCACATTTTTGTGAATTAAGCTAACGGCGAGTAAAATTATTACTTATAATTTTTCTTACGTTTCATTTTTTTTTAAAGTAATTCCAAGAAAAATGGAGTCTTTACTATCAGAGTTAACTGAAGTCTGTCAGGGAATATTGAGAACCGAAACTAATTTAAAAAACTACGCAAGTCCAACATTACGTTGGCCATAGTAAAATCGAGAATTGAACTCCTGGATCAAAGATGGGAGAAATGTGAAAATTTACATCTACAAATGAAAGTATCAACGACCTCGGTGGAACGCTAAGGTATCGATTATTTTAGTAAAAATAAATTTTTACAGATTGAAGATGCGTATCTAAGTGCTCACGATTTTTTAATAAATCAATTAGATTTGATCACTCCAGCAACTACCTCGAGTGATACTGTAAATCAATCGCAGTTTGTTCGACATGATTCTTTGCCTGTAAAACTTCCCCAAATTACTTTACCTGTATTTTCTGGGGATTATAAGAATTGGGAAAATTTCAGAGATTTGTTCGATGCGCTAATTATTCAAAATGATTCCTCATCAAATGTCACTAGATTACACTATCTAAAATCCTCTTTGAAAGGTGAAGCGGAACAACTTTTAAAACATGTTATAATCACTGAAGCTAATTTTCTTTCCACTTGGGACTCGCTAAAGGCTAGGTATGATAATAAAAGAGCACTTATTACAGCACATTTACAGGAATTTATTAGTCTTCCGAATGTATCTAATAATGTTTTGGAAGATCTAAAAAGATTACGCGATACTACTAATGAATCGCTGGCAGCTCTAAAAAATTTACACCGTCCCATAGAGCATTGGAGTGATTTGTTAGTCTTTTTAACGACTAAAAAACTAGATATTCAATCGCTAAAGGAATGGGAGATGCAAATTGTTTCCGAATCGGATTATCCAACTTACCAGGAACTTAATACCTTTTTAGAAAAACGTATTCGCGTTGTAGAAGCTATACAAGCTTCGTAAACTAATGCTAAAACGAGCTCACAAGACAAAAATAAGAATACTAATCAATCAGGACTTCGGAGTCATAATGCATCTTCCACCTCCAAATGCCTTTTATGTAAGGATAATCATCCATTGTTTAAATGTGGTCAATTTAAAGCATTGTCAGTTGTAGGACGTAAAGAAGTTCTTACTCGCCATCACGGATGTTATAATTGTTTTACACCTGGTCATAGACCCTTTAATTGTACAAGTAAACTGAAATGTAGGAAATGTGGTAGAAAATATAACACCTTATTGCATGTCAATAACTTTGAATCTATTATAACGCCATCAGCTGATACTACGTCTCTACATTCTCAATTGGCAGTTGCGGGTTCTTCAGCACCACCTGATAACGATGCTAGTAATGTAGCTCAGGTGGCGAGTGCTAATCATGTCTCACTTAATAGGGACTCAGAAAATGATCTTTCATTCCATTTCTTAAATAACCATCCAAATCTGTCGCGCTCGACGTTATTAGCGACAGCAGTCGTTACGTTAAGAGCAGATAACGGGAAAGCTCATAAATTTAGGGCTTTATTGGATCAAGGTTCGGAATGTTGTTTTGTTTTGGAAAGGTTGATGAAAATTTTGAATCCTAGTTTTCAGAAGGTTAAAGCTATAGTTTATGGAGTTGGGGGAATTAATATTGGCTCTTCAAGAAAATTAGCTCGGTTAAATTTACTCCCTGTCGAAAAGCACTTTCCTAAAGTCCTTATTCAAGCCTTAGTATTGCTCCATCTTACCACTTATACGTCGCCTGAAAGACCTAATAAAAAGGATGAAATTGATTTGCCTGAATTGAAGTTAGCTGATCCTAACACCTTCAGTTCTCAACAAATAGATTTGATTTTAGGCGCGGATAAATATGGCTCGTGTTTATTACCTGGCCTACAACAAGGTGTGTTAGGCACTCTTACTGCTCAATCTACCGTTTTTGGTTGGATTTTGTCAGGTCCTGTTACTTCAAATAAGATAGAGACAAACATCCCACTTACGGTAGATCAGAGCATAACTTCTGAAGTCTTGCATGAAGACCTGACTAAGTTTTGGGAATTAGAAGAACTTCCTAAAAGTGACCCCCTAACTGCTGAAGAAAAGCTTTGGGAAGAACATTTCTTCATGACTCACCAACGCAGAAACGATGGACGGTACTTAATACGGTTATCATTTAAGAATGAGCCACCAATAAAAATCGGTGCCTCATTTTCTAGAGCAAAAATTGTATTGGATAAAGTTCTACGACGATTAAATGAAAATTCCAAATTGTTCCAAGAGTATTCGGATTTTTTATCTGAATACGAAAAATTAGGACACATGGAACTTGTGAAAGAAGAAGAGCCAGACAACTCTTCTCAGATTGTGTATTTACCACACCACCCAGTTTTGAGAGAAAGTAGTTCTACTACAAAGCTGAGAGTTGTATTTAATGCATCAAGTTTTTTTTATACCATTAAGCCATTTCCCTTTCAGGGTAGGCGTGACACTACCCGATTCGGGTAGTGTTTCTAGGTGGATAGTTTCCTTGTAGTTATAAATAACTACAAGTTTGGGCTCACCACACCCATAATATGCCAACAGCACACAGTATTCTCGAATGGTCACCCATCCAAGTACTAACCGCGCCCAACGCTGCTTAACTTCAGTGATCTGACGAGAACTGGTTTTTTCAGCGTGGCATGGCCGTTGGCCACTAATAATACTTCTTTGAATTCACACTTGCATATTGGACCGAAAATTCTGAATGATTTAATCTCTATTATTTTGAATTGGAGATTGACTCGTTTTGTTTACTTGGCTGAAATAGAAAAAATGTTTAGACAAATTTTGGTAGATGCTCGCTATTGCGATTATCAAAGAATTTCATGGTACTCTCCTAATAACAAAGTGGTGGCCTACCGACTTTTGACAGTCACTTATGGCACCGCCTGTGCTCCTTACTTAGCTAATAAAGTAATTAAGCAATTAGCTCATGACGAAGGAAATAAGTTTCCTTTAGCTAAAAGTATCCTGGAAATGAATATCTACGTCGATGATGTTTTGTTTGGTGCGGATACTAAAGAACAAGCCAGGGAGAAGCGAATTCAAGTGTCTCAATTGTTGGAAGCCGGTGGTTTCCACTTGCGAAAATGGGCGTCTAATGATCCAGAATTACTGGAAGATTGCCCTTTTGGAAAACATGAAAGGGCTATAGAGTTTCCATTGTCTGAAGATGCTCAGCTCAAAGTTTTGGGTTTATTTTTGGATCCCGAATCTGACTCATTTCTTTTTAAGGTAACCCCCTCTCCTGTGGAGACTCCAACTAAGCTGATCGTTCTTTCTTTAATAGTAAAGCTATATGATCCAATGGGTTGGTTAACTCCAGTAAGAGTGGTGGCTAAGTTATTGATGCAAGAGCTTTGGCTACGTAAGCTTGATTGGAATGAGAGGTTGCCTGACGACCTTCAGACTCAGTGGTTTGATTATCACAACACTTTGGAGAGACTGGAATCTCTGAGAGTTCCTAGATGGTCAATCTAAAGTAGCCCCTCTTAAATACGTGTCAATTCCACGTTTAGAATTATGTGGGGCAGCCTTGCTTGCTAAGACACTCAAATTCCTCGTGGATACTATGTCGCTTGAAAATGTCCCGCCACTTTGTCACACTGATTCTGTTACTGTTTTGGCTTGTCTCAGTAAGCATCCTTCAAATTGGCCAGTTTTTGTCGCTAATAGGGTTTCACTGATTCACGAGATTGTTCCTCGTGCTAAATGGCGATATATTTCTACCAAGGATAATCCAGCCGACTGTGCAACGAGGGGACTCTCGCCGGAAAAGATTTTAAAGCACCCTTTATGGTGGCAAGGCCCACCGTGGTTAAAATCTCACTCAACTAAATGGCCTGATTATCGACACGAATCTCCCACGCCAACTGATCTAGAGTTGCGAGTACAAAAAAGTCATCACGTAGTGAGTGAGATCAAAAGTCTATTCGATTTAATGTTTAAATTTTCCTCCAGGCCTAAATTGCTCCGAGTAACTGCTTATGGCAAGAGGTTTGTTGATGCCTTTGTTTTTAAGCACTCTAAATGCCCAAAGCCTAAACCTCAATTTAGTACTCCTTCGCTCAGTGCGCTTGAAATTCAACAAGCCGGAAAATTTTGGATTAAATATGCTCAAGTGAGTTCCTTTTCGCTTGAACTGAAGGCTTTAAGCCTAAATGAGGGAATTGCAAAAAATTCGCCTCTGAAAAACTTGAATCCATTTTTGGATTCTACAGGTATCTTACGATTGGGAGGAAGACTACGGCATGCTCCGATCAGCTTTGATGAGAAGCATCCTATCATTCTACCGCGGCATCACCTAAGTGAAATTATAGCTACACACGCTCACATCAGATCCTTACATTGTGGTCTACAATTGACCTTGCATACGCTCAGACAGCGATTCTGGATCTTAAAAGCGCGCCCTCTGGTTAAAGGACTAATTAAGGATTGCTTGGAGTGTACGCGAGAAAGAGCGACCCTTTCCCAGCAACTAATGGGGAATTTACCTGACTTTAGAGTAACCCCTAATCGCCCTTTCACACATACTGGGGTAGATTATGCAGGCCCTTTTAATGTACGCTTTGCTCCGGGACGTGGTAACAAAAGTCATAAGACTTACGTAGCACTGTTCGTTTGTTGTTGCACGCGTGCAGTACATCTGGAGCTCGTGTCCGACTATTCCTCTGCTGCCTTTCTTGCAGCCTTCCAGCGATTTTCTTCTAGGCGAGGAAGACCAGCCCACTTGTATAGTGACAATTGCACTACATTCCACGGAGCAGATAAAGAATTAAGAAATTTCATTTTGAAACTTAGACTCGATAACAGTTTGCAAAATGAATTCGCTACAGAAGGCACATCATAACATTTCATACCTCCTTCAGCACCTCATTTTGGGGGTTTATGGGAAGCGGGTGTTAAAAGTTTTAAACACCATCTAAACGAATTGTTGGCGCTCAAACTCTAACTCATGAAGAGTTTTCTACTCTCCTAACGCGAATTGAAATGGGCTTAAATTCCCGTCCTATTGCTCCACTTTCCAATGATCATGAGGACTATGCTTATCTAACTCCTGGACATTTTTTAATTGGTGCACCTTTGACCAGTATTCCACAACCATCCGTGGAATTCATTGCAGAGAACCGATTGACACGCTGGCAATTAGTACAGAAAATTTCTGAAATTTACTGGAGAAGATGGAGTATTGATTACATGCAATCTTTGCAAAAACGTTACAAGTGGTTCAATAAGACGCTAAATCTTATAATTGGTGATATAGTTCTTATCAAGCACGATTCGCTAACGCCATGTCGATGGTTATTAGGTCGAATTATTAAATGTTACAAGGGAAAGGACGATTTAGTCCTTTCAGTTCGAGTAAAAACTGCCAGTTCTGAATACGATCGACCGATTACACAAATTTGCCTCTTACCTGTAAAATCGAAAGAGGAAAACGAGATCTAAAATTTAATATTAAGTTGCATGTAAGGATAACATGTAAAATTAGAAATTTTTCTCTTTGTTCATTTAATTGAATCTTTAATGTACTAATGGATCATGGCGGGAGAGATATTACTTATAGAGTTATTACTTTGGTACTCATTGTTTTCTATTATTTGTCCTTAATTTCTTCCTGCTAACACGGCGGGCGGCATTTATTTGTTACAAGATAAAAATTACACTTTAATGTTGGTCGAGCTGTTATTACACTCGAGGCGGCCGGTGTGTTTACGAAAAGCGTCGAAACTTATAATTCTATTAATTGTGATCTGTGAGTGTATCGGTTTACCAAATGAGTGTATGGTTCGAAAGCGATTATGAGAAGACAGTGTGCGAGACCACGTGAACCGCGACGGATCGTCCAGAGATCCCGTGTGATAGTTTCGTACGAAGAACTCAAAATTAACACGGTTACTAAAAAACTAGTGTTATTGTGGCGGAGTGATGATGTTAATGAGAATAGAGGTCTTAGTCTGCCAAATTTGACTCTTATCAATAAATTTGATAGTGATTTGAGAAATGCTGAATTTTCATTGAATTTGCCTGGATCTGGCGACTTCTAATTTTTAATTAATTTACAAAAAACATTCTTCATCTCTAAACACAGATTTTAACGTTGAAAATCGAACTTTTTTAATTCGAAAGCCGCAGTAGTTAAACAAATGTTTAAACGTCCGATTAAAACTTTATAAATAATTTTTAAATAATTTCTAATTATTATATTCACAATTAAATGCTTTTATTCAATTTCAAATCCCATTCAAAAATTGCTTAGTCTAAAATATTCAATTTTCAAGTCACTCATTTGAAATTGTTTAATTCAAAAAAAAAAGAACCATTTTTTTATATTTAGAAATATTTGTCTGTCCATTAAAAATTATTAATTATAAATCATATATTCAAAAGTAAACAATTTGAAACTGATTTAAAAAAACTAGAAAGCCTTGAATCGCTCAAATTTCAAAGTGCTAAATTTCAACTTTAAACATTACAATTTCAATTATTTTAGTAAAAAAAATTTTAATTTGTGAGTGACAGTGTGGAATTTTGATGTATAAATAATTATTTTGAAAAATTATTAATTTTAAATCATTTTAAATTAAAATAATTAAACTTAACAGGATTTATGTATAAAGAAACTTTTAAATTTCACAATTTTACTTTTAACAGAAGGCCGTGTTTGGAAATACCAAATTTTCGGATGGGTGCAAATTTAAGGTTTTCGACAGTCAGATGAAAGGTGAAACTTTTTATTCCTAATTTTGTGATGCATTAGAAGAGGGATTAGTTTTAATTTAGAGCATTGAAAATGATAGCGTGAATTTATATGTTTTAACTAGAAGTCTTTGAACTGTTTAATGTGTCAAAGTTCAAACTTTTTAATTTTGTAGTTCAATGGAATTAAAAATTTTTTAAGCTTCGATGGTAAAAGTTAAAAATTTGAAAGAGTTACAATTTGAATTCCTACACTGAAAACTAAAAGTACTTGGATCATGTAATTTTGACTTGGTTCAAGTCAATCGTGGGTCTGAATAGGGACGATACAATATGGGTGTTGGTTCAAGAAAATATTTACTTGATACTGTATGCATCGATCAATAGCCGATGTTCTTGATCTGAGAAAATATATTATTGAACGGAATATTACATTTTATTGATTTGAAAATATATGATATTCACTTGAGCAATATTGATTTAATTCAAGTATATATATTCTTAATTTAAGAATATATGGTATTGTTACAATACAATAGTTTCTTAACCTAATGAGTTGTCTATTCAGGAGAAGCACATGTATGTTTGTAAGAAGATAATAATACTTTAAATCAAATATATAATTCATCAAAATTAAGAATCGAGATTATTGAAGAAAATTTAAACTTGTTTTAAGTGAAAAAAATGTATTTCAATTAAGCGACTTTATTTTCAATCTATAATTTGTAAATAGTTAAGACAAGTTTTTCCGAACCCCATTACCTAAATTAAATAGAGAAATTCTCTATCAAAAAATAGGATGAAAAGTCCTGTTTGCAAAGTTTTTTTAGGTGCGTAGTTTTTTGATCAAAGATCACTTTAACTCAAAAACTATGAATTTAATAAAATTTTGCAACAAAGCGTTTCATTCTATTTTTAAATAGAAAATCTCGCTATGTAATTTAGGTAATGGGTTCTAGGAAAACTTGCATTGAGTATTTACAAATTATACATTAAAAAAATTATACATTAAAAAATTTTTCTACATCAACGATATATCCTGGTTTATATTTTCGGTTTATAGGAAATAAAATACATCTTTTATGAAATTATAGATTTATTTTCACATGAAACCATTCAAAGTTTTTCAACAACATTTTATACCTACAAATATTGTAATAATAAAATAAGCGCTAATTTCCAACTTAACACTCTTATAGTTTATAAATTGTGTAATAGAAAATCAAGTTCTTGTAAGATACACATTTAAGTACAGAAAGTATGTACACTTAGAATGTCACATTTTTTCATGGTTAAACATAGTTAAACCAGCTTATACTTATAATGCAGCTTCCGGAAGTTAAACTATTAAGATTGATAAATCACTAATACACTCAAGGTGTTTCAATAACGTGATGCTTACAGCTAACAATGAATGAAGCTTTAAAAATCTGAAACATTCTTAGATCAATCTTATATATTAGTGAATAGAAAATTATAATATTGTTATTCGATACAGGGTACATAGTATTTTCCGTTGGCATTCAAACAGATGTGATAAGTTTGAAAAGTAAATAAGTCTTTTTGCAGTATATAATCCAAATCTTTATTTTCAACAACCTCGAAATCATGAACATGATCATTAAAAGAAATTACGGAGAATTTGGAAAAAATAAGATAAACTTGTTCATCTTTTAGTAAAACAACTTGGATTTGACCAAATTTGGGAAATAAGGTATCGTTGCCATATTTGACAATCATTTTTGGTTTATAAATTGTACCATTAGCTTTTACCCAGGATACTGTGAGATAATCATCGGAATCTTCAAGAGAAAAAATAGGTTTAATTTTAGGGTAATGAATTAATTTTCTAAAGTCTGATTGAACTTCGACTCCCCATTCACAACGACTTTGAAATCCTCTTTTATTGAAAAACTTTTCGTTTAGTATAAGTAGATGTTTTGTTGCCAGTGTGTGTGCTGGATTTTTCCTAGAATTCGTGATTTTTGCATAACTTTTTGCTTCTTTATGTTTAGCCTTGAAACGAATGCTTGATGTTAATTTTGGTGGTCCTACTCTCAATATAAATCTGACATAATGTAATAGGAAATGGTGTTTAGGTTTCAGATCGCCATAGAGTTTTATATACAAAGAATGATATTCATAGATTAAATTTTGTAGCAATGAAGCACAATTTTTGTCAAAAGCTGGAGCCATTATCATGCATACCATTTTTCTCAATATTACATACAGTTTCCAGTACTCGTTATTTTCAGAAATCAAATCGCCAATAATTAGACCAAGATACTGCACAAATAATGTGATTTCAGATGCTGAGTATATAATACAACCTTGTCGCAAGCTAGCAGATTTTAAGAATGGATTAAAAAATAAACTAAGTCCTCATTTTTCTTTTTTGGAAAAATAAAACTTATTTATTATAGGAAAATAATAACCAAAATATGTAACATACTCCCAATTCCCTCCTTTAATTGAGCATATCTATTCAAATTGACGGCCAATGTTTCAAAATAAGATGTTTTATTTTTAAAAATTGGTGGTATCCCTTTCAAATTATTTCATGTAAACCTTTCAATATATTTGCAATTAATTAAATGCATATCGTTTTTTAAATACAAGCTTTTTTAAAAATGTTTCTTCACCTATCCAATAAAAATTATATTTATAGCTTATATTAAAAAAAACTTGTTTTTTTGAATAAACAGAAACATTAAAGATTAACGTTATTGTAAAAGCAATGAAATAATTGATATCGCCCCTTGATATCACCTCACCCTTGATATCACCTCAATCACCGCTCTTTAGTTTGAGGTTATGTCAAGAGATACAAAGCATTTTAACATTTAAAATCCTATGGAATGCTTTGAAATTCCTCGAAATATTGAAAAAATCTCTTTATACGTCATGAAATCAATTTTGAATTCAGGTACAATTTAATTGATTGCATTATAGGCTTGAAAGGACATATACTTCTTTTTTTACCTATAAGGTTCTACTGTCTGCTCGGTGGGTTTCCTGTCACCACTACGTAGCGCGTCCT
>CAKNYM010040779.1:0-14241 GCA_932195095.1 Andricus curvator
AGTCAGCTGATATCTGTTATGGATGAGAATTCAACTATTTTATTGAAAATTGGTCTTTTTGATTTAAAAATGCATCTGTTTTTAAAAACATTTAATGTTTCTTGGATAAAAATGCAACTGTTTGACTGAAAATTCTCCAATTTTGTTGAAAAGGCATCCTTTTGGCTTCAAAATTCAACTGTTTTGCTGGAAATTAAATTACTTTGTAGGAAATTCACTTTTTGTTTAAAATTCACATTTAGTTATTGGAAAGTCAGCTGATATCTGTTATGGAAAAACGAAAATGTCGCTTGGCGAGCGAAAAAGATGTTAGAGTTACATGAATGCATGGCCTCGACGTGTGGAAGACTAAGAGAGGTACATATATATATTTTTCACTTGGAAAGCTTTCTCTATAAGAAAGAAAGAAAGAGACAGAAAAAACCAAGAATTATCAGTATTGCTGTAAAACCTCTGCACTACCTACGGGACACAAATGACACAAATATAACATTTACGTTGCAGCGACGCTTGCTACAACGTATATTCACTAAACAGTTATATATATATATATATATATATATATATATATATATATAAAATCAACTTACCACGTATTTCTGGAATTCAACGTATTTCTGCACTTGCACGTATTTCTCCTCTTGCTTCCGTCTTCATTCGGTAAAAAAATGTCTATTTGCACTAAAACTTATCACACTCACAAACACTCAAACTATTGTGAATCATACGCTTGACGCCATCATTGTATTATACTCTGCTCCTTCACCTTCATTCACCATGGTTACTGCACATGCGCGCTTCACTCGGCTGCGTACTATACAGTCGCGCATCAAAGTCCCATACATGACTGGAGAATTCCTATACAGGAACGGAAAAATTTCCATCGCTGTGTGGGATATTAAAATATATGGGAAAAATGCCATACTTTCGTATAGGAAATTTACGATTATTTCTTACAGTGTAGGTCATATATTGGCGCGGAAGGAACTCATATAAATTCCAATATTATTATTCAAAAACCCGTATTTAATTGAAACAAATAATCCTCCAGTATCAATGAATATTGTTCAACAGTGATTACTTTATTCAAACTATAGAGGTTAAATGAGTGCACGTGATTGGTCAAGTAGCGCCGGCAAATAAAACACCGATAGACTCCAATGACGTTGTCATGCTAAGGAAAAATAAGGCGCTCAGATGTGCGCAGATTCTTAAGAGAGGAGAGGGAAATATGGTCATTGAACAAACCTTGCCATTCACATCCTATTTTTAGAATTTTTATCTTGCATAAATATCGAAAAGCTGCAGAGGAAGCATACAATTTCTTACAAGTAAACCTTCCTCAAGCTATAAGGAATGTTTGTGCCAAGTCCCAGACGCGTATATATTGTGATTTAGGAGAAAATTCGATTCAAAGGATTTTTACATAAACCTTATATACTCCGGTTTTCGCCCCATTGGCGTGGGGCATCAGGAGTTTAAAAATGAGCTTATCCATTTTTTTTAATAATGATAATAAAATTACTATAAGCCTAATGAGTCTCAGTGGCACAGGGGGTTGGGCGCTCGGACTTCACGTTAGAGGTTCGGGGTTCGACCCCTGAGACAATAACTCTGGAAATTTTTCTATATACTTTTACCGAAGTTCATGTGGTCCGGATCTCACCTCAAGCTGTAGGTCCCCCCATCATGAACTTGGCTGCGAACCAGTCTGTAGATCGTGGGGGAAAAAACAGGATTTGCCCAATAAGTGAAATCAGACATACTGCTGTTATCAGATATCTTCATTGCATTACAAAAATATGTCCTTGACTGATGATATATACCGGGACAGCCCAGTACAGAATACTAAAAAAAATCCAACTCCAACAAAAATGCCTTTGGTAGACTTTAGTAGATTTGTTTCAATTCTTTAAAAAAAAATCATTAAATGCGTATAAAATGAAAACAAAATTCTACTATATACAATTTTTTCTAGAATTCGGTCACTTTGAAAAAATCTGACATGAAATTGGAAACTCACAAAAGTCACAATTTCATATAAGACCATATAAAGAATGAAGCTACGCTCATTCCGCATAAAAAATCAGGTTAGTTAGCTTTACAGCACCTATTAAAATTTTATGGAATTCTCTCCAAGACCTACTATTTTATAAAATTTGTTAATATTTCATTACTCACTGCAGAATGGTCTGCATATTTATTTTATTGCAAAAAATCGACCTGTCAAAAAATAAAGTTGATTTCATATACAGAGCAACATTAACCTCATTTTTCATACGGAATAACTTTTACTTGATTCATCATACAGACTTATCAGAACTTGATTCCATATTACATGGAGCAGTCGATATAATGTAATTTATTGTCTTTAATTGTTACAATAAATTTCCAACATGAAAGCATATCAAATGTAAGGTTCCGACATACATTACTATGATCTCAAAAGGAAAAGACGTTAGAAAGGTCACTAACAATTGCATTTGTTAATTTTCAGAAACCAGTGTACTACAGTTTTTTGGGGACGATTTTTTGCGGCTGCTGTTAGTCCGATATGTGTTCTGCGATGTGGTGCTACACCTACACCGTTCGTTTCGAGGTAGGCAGCAGAGGCCACGCTGCCACCCGCCTTTGCCGGAAGCGGAGGTCCTCGAGCATCCGACTCTGCATAACCTTATATTAGATTTGGCTGCTTGCCTGGACGCGCGCGATCACTTTCCCGACAGCAACGAGTTAGCCTGACCCAGGCATCTTCCTAGTCCGGCCCCAGACACGATATCCGTCTTAACTTCGTACAACCATGATAACAATTACGATCACTGCAATTACAATTACAATTACAAGAATAAGATCGAGACATTGAGACCTTATTAAACCGCCCCTGGCAGTTATGTATGGTTTGCCTGTATAGATACGTATACATACACAAACAAACACCCCCTGCAGACTCCGTTTCCTCTCCATCGCCTTTACGAGCTGCGTTCTGATATACTTCACTGTTCTGATAGACGAGTCATGTGTGAAGTTAAATCCTATTTAGACAACTGGATAATCACGATAATATTTTAATAATACTCGCAGAGCAGTTAGTCATTTACGATGTAATCATGATCATGACAAAGATTAATCACCTGTTAATATTAAGATGTTCCGAACATTTCTTTTTTAATTTAAGCTCTCTTTCCCAGGTATCCTGAGGACATCCTATAGATATATATGGGACATTTACAAGATGTCCCATCAAGGCGAAGTTTTCTATATCCCAGGGATATTCATGGGATATCCTTGAATGTTTTTGGGATATTCAAAAGTCCCCCACACACTACACATTCCCATTATCGTTCTGAAAGTAGTGCAAGAAAATTCTGAAACATCAGGAAACATCGTGTCATAAAGAAAGGAAAAAGGTAGGCGGTGGAGATAAAATTTGAAATTTCTTTTTAATTGGACCGCTCCAGCCAATATCTTTTGAAGGAACAATTTTTAGAAACAGTTTAGTCGAAAGTTTACGGGCCCTAGTAATCGTCACGAAATTTTAATTGTAAAACTGAGGTCAAACGAAAAAGCCATTTTGAAAGCTAAATAAAAGCATTTTTCCTCGATCAAATCTAAAAAACAAGGTTCGACATGTTCAACTTTTTTCACAAAAGAGTGCATTTCATTCAATCTAAAAAGGCACTTGTTTTTTGAACATTTAAAAACTCCTGAATGACATAAAACTGTTTTCTTCAATTTCTAATATTTTATTACTGCTCACTAGTAGAAAATTTAGGGTAGACCGTGACATCGTCGGCCGGTTAACATTCATTGCTCTTCATAAAGTTAATAAGATGTGGAATTGAAGGGCCGGATAATATAAGTCGCCGAGCGCTCGAAATGACATAAAACAATTGTCCAACTTGATAAAAAATGGAAAACGCAAATTTCCATTAACAAAAAATATTACTCAACGCGGCTTGTCAAGGCGCATCTTTTTTCTATTAGGCATTTTTTTGCAAAATAACTAGTTTTGAAAATAAAAAATGAAAACTAGTTTTTTTTCTCCCGAATAAACGCAATAAAATCAACGTTTAATAAAACTTAAACTGCTGTTTCTCGGAAACTAATTGACCAAATCACTTGAAATTCAAACTGGAAGTCCATGACTCTTTACAGAAGCCAATGATATGAATAAAGATATCGTAGCGATCTATGGTTTAATATTTTTGATCGATGTATCGATCGACCCGGAAAACCGCGTTTTTCACATTTGACGTAGCGAGGAAGTTTTTCATTTCACTAGTCTCGCCAAAAAGAAACATATCTCCATGGTCGTCAACATTTGGCCAAGTTTTAGGCCAAATTTGACATCGATCCGATGAAAATTGTAGGAGCTAGGGATTTTTAAAGAAAAGCGTCAGCGCACGAGGCCGGAAAATCCTGGCGCTTGCGGCATTTGCCTAAAGTGAAAGTTTTGCGGACACGTGATCTGTTAATTATAGCACATAATTATTGTTGACAATTGATTCAACCATATTTTCATACATTTGCAAGCGTTTTGCGAACTATTATACCCGAAAATTCATTTCTGCAACCCGCAAATTGTCGATTCAAAAGTCGCGCTGGCTCGCATGCTCCGATAAACAATTGAAAGTGGAATAACCATCAAGATTAGGTTTTTTTCTTTTATTATATGACACAGTAAACACTACACGGAGAAAAAAACCACACTGTTATAGTAGGCTGAGCTCTTAATATTACAGCATGGAACTTCATGTGCGAAATTCGTATGAATTTCTACCAATATTGGCATCAGGTTAGACATTTTTAGCATTAAATGTCCTATACCATAAAAGAATCAGTCGCATGCCGTTATTGATGGAGTCACATGCCCTTAGAGCAGTTGTGCCTTGCGAAAATAGCTCGAACTTCGCCTTGCTACGGTTGTAAGAAAACTCATCCTATTAGAGTATGAGTACTCTTACAAAAGAGATATTAGGCCACGCCTACCGGCGCTTGCGCGTGACCTAATATCCCGTTTGTAAGAGTACTCATACTCTAATAGGATGAGTTTTCTTACAACCGTAGCAAGGCGAAGTTCGAGCTATTTTCGCAAGGGATAACGGCTTTAAAAGCATGAAGCTTTGTACTTTTTTAGGATAAAGGGATTCCTGCTTAAAATGAATGAATTTTGTACCAAGATAGCAAGAATGAAACCTACGACAAAAGCATGACTAGTGCTCTTACTATTATAGGCATATTTTTTTCTCCGTGTAACACCCACCCATTGAAAATGTCGCATTTTCTTGACAAGTGAGGGAAAAAAATCGTGTGAAATTGGCTACATTCGCTATGCTCTACGCACGTCGAATATCGAATTTTTCGAACACGATTTGTGCAAAATATTATTCGATACACGAGGCCTCACGGGCGGGTACTTTGACTCGCCTCTGAGTTCGTGCTGGGCCTTCACAGTCGCAGTGAGCAAACCGCCCATTTGGCCTCTCCTATCAAAATATACTATTTATATACAATTTTACTTTTGTTACTTAAATTTTCAAGATTTGTTTTCATAACACTATTTTTCAATCAAATAAATTTAGTTAATTCAAAAAAGAATTAAAATGATTAAAGAATAACAATGTTATTTGCGAAGACGCCTGGGCCCCCGTAGTTGCCGCTGCCTCGGCCTACCCTGTAAATCAATTGCCATTGCTCTTCAACATTCAAAAAAATTTTAATTTAGAAACTTGAAAAAACTTCCAGTTTAATTCTTCTTTACAATCATATAAATGAAAATATATTTTCAAAAATACTCATAAACAAAAAAGATATGATTATAACAAAATTTTAAATAATAGAGCTGAAAACTCCCAAATTTTGACGATACCATTACAGAAGCGAATTAAATGCAAAAAAAACATTTAAAATAATTAATTATGCAAAAATGAATAAATAAATTAAAACTCGAACATTTTCCTAATTGAGAAAATGTAACCACAACGGTGACGTTTTCTTTTTCTTTCCCCTTTAGAACTTCTTCGTATACGTGACCGGCGTGAAAACATTTTATCAATTCGGAAAATGTTTGAGTCGTAATTCATTTGTTTATTTTTGCATAGTCAATTATTGTAAATGTTTTTTTTCGTGCATATAATTCGCTTCTTTAATGGCATCGTCAAAGTTTGGAAGTTTCAGTTTTATTATTCACAATTTTTTTCATTTTTTAATAATTATAACTTCTTTATTCAGAAGTATTTTTGAAAATATATTTTTATTTATATAATTGTGAAGAACATTAGGACCGGGAGTTTTTTCAAATTTTTTTATATGAAAATTTTTTTATAACTCATTCAGTTTTTTTGTATAATTTTTTAGTAGAATTTTATTTTTATTATTTGTGCAGATCACGTATAACGGGGAGTTTTTTAAAAATTAAATTTTTTTAAATATATTTTTTTAACATTTTTAATTCATTCATTGCTTTTTAAAATATTTTTTGTTTCAATTATTTGTTGCCATATTTGAATTTTTTTGTATTTGTAATGTTCCTGTTCGTAGAATTTTTGTTAGTTGCATTTTCATTAGGAAATTTTATTACCTTTTCAGCTGGCTTAGATTTTCGACCGACGTTCTTCCTTCGCATATAAACGAACATCTATGAATGAATAAAGTAAATTTCTTGAAAGAGTGTCATCCCATAACCTTAAAAAAATATTTTGCATTTTAAAACTATATTACCTGCACTGAGTCATCGTAAAAAATTATTTATAACAGGTCATAAATTGGCGCGGAAGGATCTCATATAATTTCCAATATTATTATTCAGAAAACCCGTATTTAAGTGGAACCAATCCTACGGTATCAACAAATATTGTTCAACAGTGTTTACTTTATTCAAATCATAGAGGTTAAATGATTGCATGTGATTGGTCAAGTAGCGCCGGCAAATAGGACACCGACCGACTCCAACGACGTTGGCATGCTAAGGAAAAATAAGGTGCTCAGATGTGCGCAGATTCTTAAGAGTAAGGGAAATATCGTCATTGAACAAACCTTCCAATTCAAATTCTATTTTTAGAATTTTTATTTTGCATAAATATCGAAAAGCTGCAGAGGAAGCATACAATTTCTTACAAGTTAACCTTCCTCAAGCCGTAAGGAATGTTTTTGCGAAGCCTCAGACGCGTATATATTATGATTTAGGAGAAAACTGGATTCAAAGAATTTTTACATGAACCTTATAAACTCCGGTTTTTGTCCCATTGGCGTAGAGAACCGGGAGTTTAAAAAATTTGAATTTTTGAACCCAGAGAACATTGATTGAAACAATTAACATGGAAATGAAAGAAAAATATCAACTTTTAGGTTTCAATCACGAACAGAATCATTCAGAAAACAGCATGCAGTTAAAATAATTAAAATTCTATATTCAACACGAGGGAAGTTTTTAATTTTTATCCACTTAATTCTTTTAATTTGACAAGCATGTCTTTCACCGTAAACGATGTCTTTCACTTTTCGTTTATTCATTTGACCTTTTTTATTAGAATAATCTTTCCCTTTGGAAATTCTTCATTTGAGGCTTTTACTCTGCATTTGTTTTCGAAGTACCTCAGGTACACAGTAACGGTCTCATAGGACTTTATAATTTAAATACTCGTCACTCCGTGCATATGTTAGGCTCAAAGACCAAACAAGGCCAAAGACCAAAAAAAAAACAGCCACAACGCGTTCTGGCCGTTGCAGAAATGCCAGAACGCGTTGTGGCTCTTTTGAAAACGGCCAAAGACCGAAATAAGCATCCAGAACGCATTTTGGTCGATTTCGAAACGACCAGAACGCGTTCTGACTGACAGTTTTCAAAAGGGCTGACTCGAAACTGTACTTTGATGGAGTATTGCACGCTTAGAAAAATTGTATTAATTTCTTATTTAACTTAAAAAATGCAATTGTTTATATTTCTACTATTTACTTAGGCCTATTTATTGATATTTCCTCCAAAAAATAGAGGTTAGTAAAGTTACTTTCGTTAAATAGAAATTTCAATTGCAGATCAAATTTCTCCATTTGTTTAATTGTTATAAACAAATGAATGAACATAACTTATATCTGCTGCATTTTCGGAATTTAAATGCATTACTTACACAGCTTTCCTGATTAAAATGTTTACAAATAATGTTTAATCGCAAACGAACACCAACAAATAATAATAGTGAATAGTTCAGACAAGTTTTATGAGTTTTATGAACAAATTCAATTATTTGGCATTTTTATTTATGTGAATAATAGAACTGAAGAGCATTATGATGCTATAAATGAATGAAGTCTTTATTTATTAGGTAAAAGTAATAATTTTATTTCTTTTCACACGAACTATTTGAATGACATTTTGAATTACACTTAACGTAGTAGGACCGAAATTTACACTTTTTATCAATACAATACCTCCTGCAGTTTCAAAATATAACACCCTGTTTTTGAACCAGAGCTTGCAGCAGATGCAGTCCGTAAAGACAGACGATTAGAAGGAACTTCCTGGGTATCTATAAAATTCGAATCTGCTGACGTAAATTTATTTCTGGCATACAATCTTTCCAAGTTTCCATCTTTAGTACCTAACTGGTGTAGTCCGTCGGAATTGCAATTAAACACGACAGCTAGAATATTTGGAGCTGCTACACGTCCTCTGTCTACATACATCTGCAACTATTACGACGACACACGATACAATATTTCAACAGGTGGAAGCTTTGAATTTGACTGAGAGATCATTTTTTCTGCCTGTTTGTTCAATCCCAGTTGAGCTTTCTTGCAACATACCCTGTAAAAAGGAGAGCATTGAAGTAGATTCTATGGCATTGAAAAAATCGTACACTTGAATGCCTATAAATCCAAACAAATTCCGTTTTTGTCCGAATGCGCTTCATGGCATTAGACAGTTTTCGTTCGAATCATTTTGAATCACACACAAAAATTATGGCATTAAAGTGGCTTCTTTGTGATGCCGTTGATTTAATGCCATTAAATGCACTTGAATGACCGTATCAGTTTGATGCCATGCAATCTCTTCAGCGATCGAAGGCATAGAATGGAACCAATGCCGTTCAATGCTGTTGAATTACCAAATAAGTCGAATGCCATTTAATGCTTTTTCCGAACGGTTATATCGAATACAATCAATGCATTCGAATGCCGTTAAATCAACATTCGGACAAAAACGGAATTTGTGTTGATTTATAGGCATTAAAGTGTACAATTTTTTCAATGCCATATAATCCACTTTAATGCTCTCCTTTTTACAGGGTATATTGCAACTGTAGGATGTATTGTATTGATGAAAAGTGTAAATGTTCGTCCAACTACGTTAAGTGTAATTCAAAATGCCATTCAAATAGTTAATGTATAAACAAATATAATTATTACTTTTACCCAATAAATAAAGACTTCATTTATTTCACCATAATGCTCTTTATACTGCATCAAAGTACCATCCTTTCTAAGTATTCAAAAAAAATACTTTGATCCGTTGAGATTTGAGAAGTCGGCGGATTTTTGTCCCAAAGAAGTATTTGGTTCCCACTGTGCGTCGTGTATATAGTTCGATTACTCTAAAGGACAGTTTCGAATCAGCCCTTTTCAAAACTACCTTTCAGAGCGAGATTTGGTCGTTTGAAAAAGGACAGAACGCGTTCTGGCACTTTTAAGAATGCCAAAACGCGTTCTGGTCGTTTTGCAAACGACCAAAACGCGTTCTCGTCATTTATTTCGGTCTTTGGCCGTTTTCAAAACAGCCAGAACGCGTTCTGGAATTTCTGCAACGGCCAGAACGCGTTGTGGCTGTTTTTTTCGGTCTTTGGCCGTTTTCGGTCTTTGAGCCTAATATATATACTAGACATTACATTACATACATTTTAGGTGTAACGTAATGAAATATGCTTATTTATATAGAGCTTGGATATTATCCTTTACTGCATGATACTATGTATACCTTACGAATAAGTTCGCCGATAATTATGCAGTTACGTTGATTCGGCATGAATATTGCATGAGTAAATCAGACCATAGTGGGCGTCTCTTTACCTGCGGACTTATGTGTGCGGGAAGCAAGAGGTGTGAAGAGTGTGAGTTTCGTTTCAGTGGGGCTTTCTTTCTATCATGTGGAGTTAAAAAGAGAGGCCCGATCGAATTTGAAAGTTTATCGTTTTGTCGATAGGTTCACCAAAAAGCGAAATTTGTGTACTCTAAATTATATATATGCAAAAAACTAAACAAAATGGTTTCTTCGTTTGGCCTCAGTTTTACAATCGGAATTTCCTGACGATTCTCAGGGTCCTTAAGCCATGGATTGAAAAAGACATTGAGGATATATTTCTCGTTCGTTCAAATTTATTTTGCTTCTTATTTGTTGCCAAAGTGAAGCTGAATCGCTTTTTGCATGACGAAATCTAATTTAATTCAAGAGGATAATTCCCAAACTTTCAGAACGAATTTGTCGTTCAGAGTTTACGAATTGCCATGTTCCTATGCTATGTAGCATATTCGCTTAATATTTCTTAGCAAGATTTATTTCATACTCAAATAAAATCATTCGTCATGTTAACATATTCGCGTCATAATGTATGCAGAATGGTGCAATAAGGCTCTCTCTAATTACAGTTAACCTAATTCTGATGCCTTTATCTAAAAAGTCGTTTTTAGAGTCCGTCATTAATGCCCGCTTTCATAAAATACGTAACTAAATCTAACTATTTCTTTTTTTATGAGAAATTGGATGAACCGGTAACGTATTTCGTATTAAATAATCTTGATTTTAAGTTTTTTGTCCAAAGTAAATTTAGTGCGAAAAAATGTTTTATGTGAAGAGTAAATTGATATCTACATACTCTTTACTAGTCAGTGTAGTTTTTATTTATATCGTCTCACCCTTGCGTCTAAATGGAGTCGCCAATAGCATTGTTGCCGAATGAATATTGCTCAATTGGTTATTGCTTGGTAGTAAATTTCAAATTGTGGATGTATATTTAAAATATTAATAAACATTGGGCAATATTAAATTGGCAATATGAATATTTTTCTGAAAAATGTTCGAGATATACTAAAGTTTCGTAGATGTTCTCTATTATTGTGATGACAAATAATGGTTACCGAACATTCATAAAAAAACTGCTGTTGCGATTTACCGTTATTCCTCTAATATTATTGACTCTTTTTACACGAAGGTTGTTGAATAGTAAAAAAAATGTCTGCATTCGTTCAAATTTCAATTTGTAACACAAACATTCGTTATTTTAAGTCTTTTTTCGTTCAGAAGTTTACCTGAGTAACTTTTTTTCAAATGTGTAAGTCGGAAGGTACCTTTTAAAATGCGCATAGGAATATACAATTTTTTGATACCTTAAACGCTTTGTTTTAATTCGAGAGTTACTTTAATTCCTCATTCCTCCACTAGAAAATAAGTATCTGGCTAAGATTTATTCAAAAGAAAAGTTTACTCGAATGTGAGATTTCGAATTCACTTGAAAGATAGTAGACTGGGAGTCCCACTTGAATAAATCTCATTTCAGTCGTTCCTAGAATTTCCGTCTTCAGCATTTTTGTGATGTGGCACTCACGAGGCCGAGAGAGAGGCTGTGCTTAGTCATGCGTGACAAACAGTAGCGTAGCGACAAAGCGGACAGTACCATCAGCGCGTTAATGACGTCAACTGTTAGCATTTGTCCAAAACCAACAGAACTGGTTCGCACGGCCCTGACTGTTTACGTTTGGAGCGAACAAATGTTGTGTTCGATTTTAGTGAAGGCACCTTCGGGCCATACCCGAAGCCGCACTTGAATGATATTCCCAGTGTAGTTTACAGTGGGCCAGGAGACCCGGTAGCGTGGCCAAAAGTCCAATTTTCATACTTCGGAAATTGTATAAAAGAATTGTGTCATTGTAATCAGTGATAACTGAGTTATTTATTTCGTAAATTATTTGCTATTTCATGAAATCTTGCTCCGAACACTGGCGCAAACCATACAATTATTTTTCAATTCTTCATATGCTTTCCTTTCAAATATTTCATATATTTATAGATCCGTTATTATTATTAAATGGTTGATTTTTATTACTTATCCTCAGAGATACAGAAGCAAAAAACGTTAATGAGATAAAAAAAAGTTTAACAGTATTAATGTTAACAAATAAATAGTACTTTGATAAATTTATTACTTTCCATTCGCTCGTCCCCCGTCGTCCACCAAGTTATTGCAAAATTTCAGGTATGAGTGTGTTCCTTATGATATTTACTAGGGGGATAGCACTGCCTACTTTTGACCGTTTCCATAAATCCCGCTAACAAGCGCAAGCAACAGAATCAGTGTCCAAGCGCCAAAGGCCGCATCGTGGGACCGATCTGGTATTTACTGATCAAAATAGTAGCCTGTAATTTTTAACGAATTTGGAAGTTTTTTATTTAGAAATGATTCACATTGAATTTCTAAGAAAACTGTCGAAGCCAATTTTTAAACTAATGAAGGCCCATGTGCACACTAATAGACATAACAAAAAGGTTAATATTGGGATCAGTGTATTTTATTAAAAAATGATTTTTTATAGAAAAGAATCTGATTTTTCAATTGTTTGAACAAAATTGTTCGAACAGTTTGCTTAAATCTTCGAGTTGCAGAAAAAGTGAATACGCCATTCTATTCTACGGAAAAAATTATTGGAGTACAAATAGAAAACCGCCGTTTTTTTCATAATTTGAGGCTCTATTGTGGAAAAATAGTAACCACCGTTTTTTTCATAATTTGAGGCTCTATTGTGGAAAAATAGATACATACGCATGCTTGAAAGTATTGTCCATCGCTAGCCACAACTTTTTCCTATCTTTCTGGCAGAATATGAATTCCGCGTCGAAAAAACTGCTCAAATTTTGACGCGATCCACGAATCGACCCAATTTTTAGCCTTTTCGTAAGAACGGAAGTGTTGCTCAGCCAGGCCATGCGTCATCAATCGGAATAGGTAGTAATCAGAAGGAGCGATGTCTGGAGAATACGGCGGGTGGGGTTGGACGTCCCATTTCAGTGTTTCCAGGTACGTTTTGACGACCTTAGCATCATGTGGAAAAAACGCCGTCCGATGTCTCGTGGCTTTACCTCGTATGGCACCCAATGTCCTAGCTTTTGGATCATTCCCAAGCTTTTCACACGATGGGAAATGGCTTGCTGAGTCACGGCCAATGAATCTACAAGTTCTTGTTGCGATTGACAAGAATCTTCATCCAGTAAAGCCTCCAATTCTGTGTCTTCGAACTTTTTCACGGGTCCAGGACGCTCCTTGTCTTCTTCACAATCATTTGACGCGCCTCAGCTGCAGATTTTTTCGAATTATAGGCAAAAAGCAAAACTTCTCGCAAATCCCAGCTTTAAATTTCTGTACAAGAACCTCGGAGGAGCTTGCCCATGTTCCAGTACACGAAGCTGCAGACGAACCTGTACAGGTAATCTTGACGGTTCCTGTGCAGGAATTAAGCGAAGGAAACTGTACATGATCCTGAAAAGGAACCTGTATACAAGCTAAAATTTGAATGGTCCTGTACAGATTCCTTCACAGAGTCAATTGAGGTGTGGGTTCATGTACAGGAACATGTTCAGGATCCCATACATGAACCTGCATAGGAACTAATCCGCGAAGGTTCGCTGGTGGCTTGGGTCTCTCGATAGTGAGTTGGTTTTCCAAGGGTATAAAAGGAAAGCAAGTTTATAGCTGTAAGCGACATCAGTTTTCGCAATGGCTTTCTGTAAAGGACCCTATACGTGTTTCTGTACAGGAACCTTCCAAAGGTTCCTTCAACGGCTTTGATTAAAGGGTTCGTGTACAGGAACATGTACAGGATCCTTCGAGGTTCCTGTACAGGAATTTTCAGCTGGGATGACGCTTATTCGGCTTGAATTTCGACATTTTCACGCAACAAAACAAAAAAGGCAGATCAAAAATTGACATGTTTGATGGTGTGGAGTTGTTGACTGATGCCTTAGCTTACCAAGTTACGTTTCTGATGTGACCTTTTTTAACGACTGTCAATGCTGGCGCCACCGAGAGTAAACGGCGGTTTTCTATTTATACTCCCATACATACAGTTCATGTGTTGGATAATTTTTGTGTCCACTCAATTCCTTTTGTAGGCCCAATTCATTTCAAATCGAGCAGGTATTTCATACTATAATAATAATAATAATCATAATAATATGAGAGATAGATAGATAGATATATA
>CAKNYM010040779.1:16656-29432 GCA_932195095.1 Andricus curvator
TCCTGTACAGGAATATTCATGTGGGACAGAAGTAGCACAGGATTCTTTAGAGATATTTTTGCAAGTGTCTTACCTGCTCAGGAACTTGTACAGTATCCTTCATAAATACTTTTTGCAAATATGTCCCACTTGTACAGGAGCCTGTACAGGATCCTCCTTAGGGAATTTCTTGCAGCAACATCTACGATAATGCAGGAACCTGTATAGGTATTTGAACACCCAGGTTCCTCTGCAGGAACGTGCGCAAGTTCCCTCGCAGGATCCGCGGCAGGAACCGGTGGACAAGGAACCTGCGTGCGTTCCTGTACAGGAATTTTCAGCTGGGGGATCTTGATTCTTAGCCCCATAATCCCTCGTTGCCCCCCGTTGATTGCAGGTCAAGAAAAGGCCATTAACAACAAAGAAAATACGCAACGACGAATCAATCCTAAATTCTCAAATTTAACGTTAAATATACCCATGGAGTAGCGTGGAGATGGCTAAAAATTTGCCTTGTTACAACATCCCCTCTGTAAGGAAAAGCCAACCGTGACTACTTCTCCACCAGGATAATAATTTCTGTCAGATCGTCACGGCACGAGTCTCCAAGGGGTAGCATAAAACAAATCAATATTTTACTTAGGGGTGATTATGATAATTCTTATAAGATAGGGTTTAATTTCTTCGGATGAGCAAGGTCAAGATCTGGATAGTTTTGGAGTGGTGTACAAAAATTAAGAAAAAAAGTGAAAAAATATGAGCTGGAAAATGTACAGGTTGGGGGATGGCTGACTACTAGGTGGATACTGAATGGGTAAGGGGGAGGGGGGGGTAGCTAGTAAAGATGCACGGTGTTTTATGAAAATTACGAATTTCATTTAGGATTTAAGTCCAGAAAGATATACACGAGAGCATAATATGATTGCACCGAAAAAAGTGGATCGTTAGAAGAACTCTCTTAACCAGTAGTTCTAACTATTTTAAAATGAAACGCAGCTTTTCGTCGGTGAATTTTGTTAAAATTACTATTTTGTCTTCAGGTAAGTTAAACTGACTTTTTAAAAAAGTTGGATGAACAATTTCAAATAGTAGGATGCACTGCACCACTTGGTAACCGTCCATACTCAGCGAGAAGAAGAGTTACTATTTCGCGTAGTATGCCTCACTTTTGTGAAGAGTAACTTTGCCGATTTCGCATTGTAACGCATATATGTATATGTATATGTATATATGCACTGCACGCATTCTATACACGATTTATAAATAGATTAGCTCGAAACTTTCGACAACAAAAATGATGTAAAATGTCAATCGATTTGAAAAGGAAAAAATTATTTTATATATGATTACTGCACTTAATTTACGAGGAATCTGATGAATGAATCAATCAATCAGTTGACCTGGCGTTCGAATCCCAACGGAACAAAAGGAGAAGGTCTTTTTTCTGAATCAATTTAATTTAAAAAAATTTCTATTCACAGCTCCATCTCGCCGGAAATGACGTTAAAAGATTTTCTGTATTAGAGGATATAACTTTGATCGATATTGTATATTTCCATTTTCACAGTGTGTGTGAAAGGATTTCTCTTCTAATCGATCATTACCATCTCCGATGATAGTACAGATTCCTAGTAAAAATTGCTTTGTATATAACATCTTGCAAAATAAAGCGTATTTCAGAAAAAGGATTCTTCCTCTAATCTCTCTAGTAGCTCAGTGGTTCGAGCACCTAACCAGAAATCAGTTGACCTGGCGTTCAAATCCCAACGGAGCAAAAGGAGAAGGTCTTTTTCTGAATCCATTTAATTGAAAAAAACTTCTATTCACAGCTCCATCTCGCCTGAGATGACGTTAAAAGATTTTCTGTATTAGAGGATATAACTTTGATCGATATTGTAGATTTCCATTTTCACAGTGTGTGTGAAAGGATTTCTCTTCTAATCGATCTTTACCATCTCCGGTGATAATACAGATTCCTAGTAAAAATTGACTAGTAGCTCAGTGGTTAGAGCACCTGACCGGAAATCAGTTGACCTGGCATTCGAATCCCAGCGGAGCGAAAGGAGAAATTTTTTTTTCTGAATAAATTCAATTTTAAAAATATTTAATTTACGATTATTCTTACACAATTGCACGCCCAGAGACTTACACATATGATCGCACGCTCAAACGCTTTGAAAAATCGCCCCCGCTGGGGAATCGAACACTACCTAACTACCTAGAACCTGTACTAAAACCTAAAACTCTCGGTCAAGCGGTTTCTCTGAGAAAAACGTGGTCAGCTAAGAAATGATAATAAATGTTTGCTTACAATTTTTTCAATTAATCTCTTACAGATGATATCTAATATTTTGTAACGAGCTTGGGAAAAATATTTTGCTTAGAAGTATTAACTCACACAGTAAATATATTATTAGTAATTTATATGTATTATTATAAAATGATTAAAATTGCAATTTTTAAAAAGTACATATTTTGTATTATTGAAAATTAAGACATGAAAAAATGTTTTCGAATTAAATTTTTGTAAATTTTATTTTGATTTTATGATCACCTCACTTTATTTGAAACGCAACATTTATTTACATAACTGATATATAAATAAAAAATAGTTTAAACATCGTAATAATATATCAAATGCAAAATCGAAATCACTATTTTAAGATAAGACAAACGTTGAATAGTGATTCAAATTTAAATTTTTAAAATTTTGCTCATGAGATATGGGGATGCTGAATTAGAATAAAAACTGTTTAATACAACAACAACAAAATTCGGTTCCGAGAAATTAATGTTAAAGATCGCGATATCACAGTAGTATGGTAGATTTTATTGTTGTTAAAAATCTGAAAAAAAATGAGAAAATATATTTTTTTGCATTAAATGGTAGTAATTTCTACAAATCTCAATGTGAAAAAGTTGAAAAAATTATTACTGCGTTAAATTTGGAAATTAATTTGAACTAAAATTTTATTACGAATTATTTGTTAATTATTGTTTCAAAAAATGATATGTCGAAAACAATGCATTATTCTGCTAGAAAAAAATTCTTCCAATTAATAATATAATATTTGAACCTGGTTATAAGAAATTACAAATATCATAAGCAGAAATTCCAGAGTAGATATAATGTAAAAAAAAGTATTTTTTTTTATATATTCAGATATATTTGTATATTTTCAGAATTTAATAATAATAATAAAAAAATAAAAAATAAATAAAAAAAATAAAATAAAAAATAAATAAATAATAGAAATAATAATAATTTCAGATTCAGAATATTTTTATATTCTGAAAATTTTGTACAAAACAAAAAAACAGTATTGAAGTATAAAGTAGAGTTATTCACTATGTTTATTTATAATAATTATCTCAACTCATATTATGATAAAAGAGGAAACAATATAAAATAGTTTCCGACAATTTATTTCATTTTGTAAAATGTCAGTTGGCGGTCTGTCTTATAGATTGAGAAGCGAAAATCTGTTTATTTATTTTTTTATTTTTTATTTGAAAAATAAGAAAGCCCAACAGTTCAAAGAACCACTTATAGGGCTACAAAGATGTACATTATGTACGATAAATATAAATTTGAGTACGCAGGAAGACTTTTACATTGTGTTCGTGTGTTCAAAAAACTCTTGCAAAACATTCTTAAATTTTCCGAAAGACATATAAAATAAATCAAGATTCCTATTGATTAACATGACCTTGTTCGCGCAATGACACATATTGAAAATCGGTGAGGTATTACTCTTAGAATTTGAGAAATAGAACATAGGCGAGTTTCTAGAGTTAAACTGGGGTACATTTACCGGAATACATTCAAGTAATGATAGACTATCAATTAGTCCTCGGATAATTTTAAACAGTGTTTGAATACTTGCGAATATTCGTCTATCTTCGAGAGCCCACATATGAAATCTATTACGTAAAGCCTGGTGGTCAAATCCCCGGGGAGGGTAAAGTTTGTCCTCTTTAAACGCTAGGTATTTAAGGAAACGCCTTTGACAGCTCTCAATAGCAGCTATATGCTTTTTTGTATGTGGGGACCAGATGATAGACGCATATTCAAGTTTCGATCTAACAAGTGAGCAAAATAATGTCATCAGCGGATTTCTTGTTTTTAAATGTCGAAATGCTCTCATCAGAAAGCCAAGAGTTTTATTTGCACCAGCAACCAACTCAACTATGTATTCATTAAAAGTCAAACGACTATCTAGTAAAATACCTAGACCTCTATACACCTAAACCTTCTCCAGTGCAATGCCGTCAATGGAGTATTTATGAGTCAGTACTATATTTTCATTTGAGAACGATAGAATTTTGCACTTCAAAGGGTTTAGACTCAGATTTTTTAATTTACACCAATTGTTGAATAGATTTAAATTAGTTTGAAGATTTGAGCAAGAGTTGAGATTCGCAATGGGCAAATACATTTTAACATCATCTGCATAAAGAAGGTGATTGCAATTCAAAGAAAGTGATACATCATTCATAAATAAAAGAAAAAGCAATGGTCCCAAATTTGAACTTTGAGGTACTCCAGATGCTGGCACAAACGGAAGAGAGGAGTAGCCACCATACTTAACCATATGATTCCTATCAGTAAGATACGATGCTATTAGGAGCAAGAGCTTATGCGGAACTTCCATGTTACAAAGATTATTAAGTAATAAAGCATGGTCGACCTTATCAAAAGCTATAGAAATATCTGTAAAGATAACATCAACCTGATCGTAATGAACAAGAAGGACCTTTATATTCTGCGTAAACACGAGTAGATTGGAAGTGGTAGATCTCCGTGGAATGAAGCCATGTTGAAATGTTGATACATTTTTAGCAATAAGAGTATATATTATATAAAATCATGTAGACATAGTTCAAACACTTTGGAAAAATTATTTAAGATCGCAATAGGCCTGTATTTGGCAACTTTAGATTTGAGCCCTTTCTCAAATACAGGACAAACTCTAGCCTTTTTCCATTCCTCAGGATATGTGCCACGTTCTAATGCTAGATTAAACATTTTTGTGAGAATTGGAGTAAATAAAAATTCACAATCCCTAACTACAAACGCGGGTATCATATCAGGCCCAGCAGTAAATTTATTTGGTAACTTTTTAATTGCTTTTGACACAGTGCTTTCAGAAAATTGAATATTATCGCCTAGTCGTCGGTGATGCGACTTATCTAGTAAAGATTTAGGAACAGTAGACATGATAAAAACACTGCTAAAGTAGTAAGCAAAAGCCTGTACTATTTCCTGAGGAGATGAAAATTCGAGGTTGTTAAAACTTATTACACCAGGTATTCTATGATCACGCTTTAATCTATTGACATATGACCAAAATGTTGATGGTTCTAAGATTATGTTTAACTCTGCTTTGTGCGTAAATCCAGCAAATGCAATTTTAATAGGCTTTTTTATACTAGCGCGTAATTTTTTGAACATAACAAGATAATAAGGGTTATTAGTAGAGTCATGTTTAGCCTTAAATTTATTTTTCAATTTGATATCAGTGATTACAGTCGAACCTCCATAATTCGAACAGCAAGGGACCGGCTGAAAAGTTCGAATTATGGAGGTGTTCGAATTATCTACATCTGGTTTTCTGTATAGGAACGTCAAGGGACCGGAGAAAATGTTCGAATTATGGAGGAATTCGAATTATGGGCGTTCGAATTATGGAGTTTCGACTGTATATCATAAGTGTACCATGACGGAAAACGGTCGATTGATTTATTCAATTTAAATAATAGAACAGTTTTGTGAATTATATCATAAACGAGCATGTAAAAAGAAGAACCTGTTTGCTCGGGTCCGTCACAAAGCCATAGAAATGACCAATCTGTATTGCTTAAACTCATATAAAGTGAATTAAAATCACCTTTTTGAAAATTATACCTTATAAATTTGGAGTTATCAGACAATTTTGGTGTGGAATTCTTATTTCTCAAATTCAGATAAAATTGTACATTTAGAGATGGGTGGTATGTGTCCTCCAGTAGGAGAGGAGCAGCAACTTTATTAATTTTCACTTCAAAGTTAGCAAATACTAAATCAAGGTAACGATTATTACAATTCTCGATAAAATTAAATTGACTTAACTCAAAGTATTCACAAAAATATGTGAATAAAGCTGCTTTATTGTCAGCCTTGATATTAGTAAAATGATTTTTGAAGTTGGGAATATTAAAATCCCCCAGGATAATCACTTTATGGTCAGAAATTTCGCGGATAGATACCAGAGCCAGGATCATCCTCTCAAGAATTTGAACTGAAATGACAGGTGGAATATAAATTACTATTATGACCACACGTAATACTGAAAAGAAGATTTTTGCCCCTACAATATTAATTAAAGGCGCTTTCTGAATTACAGGAGTGAGATTTATTTTTGCGCAGTTTTATATATTTTTAATTGAAAGAAGAACACCACCACCAAGCCTATTTACACGGTCATCCCTAAAAACCTGAAACACATCCAAGTCGAACACCTCAGCGCTGTTAACAAATAATTTTAGCCATGTTTCTGTGAAGGCAATGATATCATAATCGTAAACATCAAGAGAATTATTTAAATGTAGCAACTTACTATTAATACCTCTATCATTCTGGTAATATAACCTTACAGAAGGAGTAGATGACGTTAGGGTGACACTTGCAGGTTATCTTGGTGGGAACTATTACAGGAACGTCGTTTCTGTAGTTTATCCGGAGATCCTTCTCTCCTCTGGCAAGACGTTCGTCTAGAATTTTCTTCTGTTCCTTGAAATTGCGTTGTTGTATCAATGTTTGATCTCGAGAAATCCGACATTCTTTTACTGCATCCAGGATCGAGTTCTTTTTCCTCATCATAAGATATAATCGAATCATTTCTGAGGCATCTGCTTCTGACCGAAATATGACCTTGACAGGACGTGCTAGGGCCAGAGATCGCTGTCCAATACGGAAGACACGTATAGTATTAGACGAAATCAGTAAAGATGGATTAATGATCTTAAGAAATTCAGTGACCTGAATGATATCATTACTTAGAGATTATGCATCCCCTTCAGTCTCAGTTTCGGGTAAATTAAATATTAAAATATTTTTCTTACATGCATTGCGCATGCTGATTTCCTTAATGCAGGATTCCACATCACATCCTTGTTGGTATGCGAGATCTTGGTGTTGGTTGGCTTCGATTTTATTTACCTTCTCTACAACTTCAGGAATCCTTTTGTCAACAGAGCTCGTATTCTCACAAAATTTATTTTCCAGTTCGGTCAAACGCATATCCATTTGTGACACAGTAGAAGAGACATTTTCAATTTTAGAAGACAGATTGTCAAAAGAGATAAATAGTTATCGCATTCCCTCTATCATCGTCAGCCAGGGAGTTTGATCTGGAACCGCAGCAACGTTGAACGGTGCCATCAGAGTTGCATCGAATCTTTGTTGCACACGCATTGTCGTAGCGGGAAGGGCATCCCTTGCATTTTATAAATCCATCCTCAGGGTTGATTGGCTGCTTACATTTCCCATACGCACAGAAGTTGTTAGCATCAAGAAGTTTTTCATTCCGAGTGTTGTTGTTGTCAGCCATTATCACATCTGATTTTATATACATACACACACAGTTGAGTCAATCGGCTGTGCGATCAATAATATCTTGTAGCGAACTGTCTTAGCGATAACAATAAATGAAACTAGATTTCACTATATAGGTAATTAAAAGTGACGAGATTGAACGCATCCAATGAACCAGAGCCAATAGGATAGGAAAAAAGAAAAATGATAGAAATTCAGGAGAGAAAAAACCCAATATCTTAGAAATTACAATCATCCTTAGAGAACTGATCATCTCTAATTAAAACCGGGCACTGCATACACATTACTATATCCGACTCAACGTTAATAGTCACACGAGAACACAGAATTTAGTGATATTGAACAGACAACGAGATCGCGCGTGCTCATAAGTCAGTGGCCATATTGCTTTAGCAATTTTTTACTGATAAGCAAGTTATAAGCCGTCCTTCTTTTTTAATTTCAAACGGACCGCTTAAAAAATTTTGCGGAGGGGGCCTACACGTTTCTAGCTTTGCCACTGAGCTTACTTACAATTTCAAATAGTAAGGCTAACAATCTCGCGCAGTGCTTCATGCAATGCGAAAAAGGAGATCGAACTCACTTGCAAAAGTCAAACTCATAATTCTTTGCTTACTATAAAAATTAGTTATTCATACAGTTTACATGTTCAAATCTACTATAACAGATAGTTATTGAAGCTACTTGTTCTAGTAATCTTTCTTTTTACAATTTGATTTAGTAATGCTGACTTTAGGTTTTGTATATTTTGAGATCACTATCTCATTCAGTATGAAAACCTATTTGAATTGTTCCTTGTAAAATGCGAACAAGTAAACTTCAAGTTAACAATACATAAAAGTGAATCTAACTATCCACTCTTTTTCGTGTGTGGTTAGAGAGTTATAGGGAGAGTAGGGGTCAGGGGAAGGTTAGAATCGGCAGCAACAAACCAGCGTTTGAGGACGGTGAAGAATTCAAGAGAATTTTCGGCAGCAAGAAAAGAAAAAACTAGTGTTTAGAAGGAAGGTAGCGGTCTTTGGGTATAATCTAGCGGTTTTAAGACAAAGAAAATAGGTTGTTATTTTAGAAATTAGGGTAGAAAAATTTAGGGACAATCTAAGAACACAAAACAAAAATGACGAGGTGAATCTCGATAGCCGATTTCCTTGGTAAGTTAGATTCAGCAACAAAATCCAGCATATAAAACAACAGTAGGGAAAATGACATGAGTTTAACGGCAACAAAACTAAGGTCAGAAAGCGATAGCAGAGTTGAGGGGGACTATTTTAACAAGAAAATGGCTTGAGAAATAATAGTAGCGAAATGGGGAATATTTTTACCACCGGAAAAAAGCAGGTGTGAATAAAACGTTAGCGAGACTAAAGATATTTTAACGATAACAAGAACTACCCAGATAGCAAACGTGCGGGGCACGTTACTCGCTCGACATGCGAGGCACGCGGTGCGTGTAGAGTGCGGTGCATATGCGTCGCATGTTGTAAGAGGCACGTACGTGCGAGGCATATGTATCGCACCATGTGAGAGTCACGTATCACTTTGTGATATGCATCTATTTACACATGAAATATTATTGATAACCCCATTTTTTGATAATAATATTGTATATTAGTAATTTTGTAAAAATAATTAGTGTTAATAATTTGCTGCAAAAAGAAAAATTTTAAAAACTGAAATAAATTTAAATTTTATAAGTATATTTTTGGTTTACTAGTATCGACAGACTAATTCAAAGATCAAGTTTTTGCAAGTTAAAAATTTGAAACTAATGTGTCAAAGTTACTTTTAAATATTTTTTAATGTTTTTAAAATTTATTTAACCACTACTATGTAAATAAATAGAGATTTGTAATTTTCCCGCGTGATCACATGGCTGGAATAAAATTCAACATGGCGTTTCTTTTATGTTGGTTAGGCTAGGTTGTGATGATCAGTTGTCACGTCACGTTGTCGATTGTTTCTGATAGTTAGTGAAGTGCGTAGTTTTTTCTTAAGAATCTTTTTAAATGTACAGGAAATTGTGATAATCGTCTGACAGGTAAGATAATTAATATTTATTCTTAAAGTCATTTACTCTGACCTGTGCTTTTCTTTTACTTTCATAATGCATTCTACAATGTACGTGGTGTGTTTTTTTACCGCTATACTGAAAATTAAGGTTATGTGTCACTACCCGAAAATATTTGTAATAATAATAAATAATATTCACGTACTTTTATAATTTTAATAGAATTTTCTTATGGCACGTCTAGAAATCATTTTATATTTGGTGATTATCCAGTTTTTACTCTTATGTCTTGATTTAATTTCAAACATTTGAAAAACGATCAACTATATAATGTTGCTCTCAAATTAAGAAGGTACACATTGAAGATACACCAATAATTTTCAAGTAAAATTCTTAGTGATTCAATGATTTTTTAAATTAAAATTTTTTAAATTGCTTCAAAACGTAACGCTTTTCATAAACTTGTTTCAAACTGTTATATTTAAAATTGCAGGCTAATTGAACTTTCAAATGTTTTAAGATACTGTAAATTTTTATACTGAAAATATTTTAATAAAGATTTTTTCCTTCGAGCTTAAAGCGGTCACAGTTGAACAATGAGAATGATATATAAGTATTGAAAGTGAATGTGCTTAAATCTTAGTTATTTTTAATTGTTCTGTAAAAAATGCAAATCTTAAAAATTGTACAATATGCAATTCTGTGTCTTCATGAGTTCTGTGTAAATATTCCTGTTACGAAAATTTGATTTTTTTAAATTCTTGCATATACCTCAAGTAAAAATTGAAAGGGGTACACTTTTCACAATTCCAATCTTGTAACATTATTTTTACAAATTATTTACACCCCGGTTACACTTACCAGATACTTCTTATAAAGCTTTTCTTCGAGATATTAAATAAAATATATGAGCAAAAATTTGCTTGTGACTGAAAATATTCCCTTTTCAAGATGTACAACTTTATATACACATTTTTTCAAAAATAACTCAGTATTTTTACCAAAAATTAAAAAATTCGATGCGGACACCATTAAAACAAAATAACTATTTTGCCCGTTAAATTTGACCAAAATGATGTGCAAATACGAAAAGAGAACGAAATCTGTTTTATTTCAAAATATAGTTTTTACTGATACCCCTTCTCTAATTAAAAATGTTTAATTGACCAAATGTCGGCCAATCTTCTAAAAAATTTTAAACGCATCTTATTCAGGAAGGTCAGAATGATGGTTTTCTTTTATTCTTTTAAATCTACATAAAAAATTATAAATTGTATCAATACTCGGTGTTTATGGTGAAAAAGAGGATACGAGAGGGATTAATAAAGAGAGTATCGGAAATTTTTAGAGAGACAAAAAGCAAGGTGAAGGTAGGAGATAGTTTCTGGTTGGTGAGAGGAGTAAGGCAAGGATATCCTCTGAGCCCACTTTTATTTAATATATTAATATCAGACTTGGAAGAAGAAATGAAGAGGAAAGGGTGTGGAGGAATTAGGATAGGGAACGAAAAGATATATACACTGGCATACGCAGACGATAAAAGTTGAATTGAAATGTAGAAAAGACAAAGATAATGAGGTTTAGAAAATGAGGGGGAAGAAAGAAAGAATGGACGGGGAGATGGAAGCGAATAAAATTAGAAGAAGTAAAAGAGTTTAAGTATTTGGGATATAACTTGCAAGCGAATGGAGATCATAGAGCTCATATAAGAAAAAGGATAAAAAAAAGCAGCAGAGGTAATGAAACAGATATGGGGAATAGGAAAAAGAAGGTTTAAACAAAATTTGAGAAGGAGAATCTGGTTATTTGATACGCTGGTATGGCCGGTATTAGGTTATGAAGCAAAGATATGGGGATGGAAAGAAAGGAAAGAGATTGAGAGTTTACAAGAAAGGTATATAAGGTGGACGCTAGGGGTAAACTAGAGGACACTGGGATATATGGTGAGAGAAGAAGCGCAAAGGCATAAATTAAGTACTAGAGCGGGAAAGAGGGCCTGGAATTTTGAGACGAAGCTGAGGGAGGGAAAGGGAGTGGAGTTAGCCAGAAAGTGTTTGATGGAGGTAGAAGAAAGGAGAGGGAGGGCGATGGAATTAACGAGATGGGAAGAAGAAAGGAGGGAGTTCTTTAAGGCTATGGGTATAGAAGACGGGACTGGAGTCAACTATGAAGAAGTGGAAAAAAAGGATAGGGAAAGACAATTAATAGAACGATGGGGGATGATTGAGGAATCAAAATATAATAAATGGTATAAGATGATAAAAAAGGAAGGAGTACCAAAGTATTCAGAAAAGGGATGGGGAGAGAAAAGATGGACCAGAATAGCAAGATTTAGATTGGGAAACGAGGTAAGGGCAGGTATGTATTGAGAAAAGAAAGAGAACAGGAAGTGCAGAATCTGTGAATGGGAAGAGGAAACATGAGAGCATGTATGAGACGGATGTAGGAGAGGAATGGAAGATAAAGGAAGCTGGCAAGAGAATGTGGTAAAGATTCTAGGGGAGGATGGTTTGGGGGAAGAGTGGATGAAGGAGTTAGAGGGTGCTAGGGGAGCAAATGAGAAAGAATGGATGCAAAAAAATGGCAAAATGGAGTTACAAGAGAAGTGAAAGAAAAAGGAAACGGAAGTCGCTTAAATTAGAAGCGTAAAGATTTGTAAGTAATGGTTATGTAATAGCATAAGTAAATTAAGTTGCGTTTGCGTTATCGCTCTCTCTCTCTCTCTCTCGCTTGCACTCTCGCTTTCGATCGCTCGCTCACTCGTTCGCTAACACGTCCCAAATTGCGCTATCGCCAAAAAATAGAAATAAGGATATAGATATAAGATTTTCTGTAAATAGGTGTAAATAACTGTAAATAGTAAGGATAAGATTTTATAAAACATGTAGAAGGAAGTGTTGTAAGAAATGGAAGTCATGTAAACCCTTAGGGGACACATTATGAATAAAGAAGAACTCGGTGGCCCTTGAACCGGAAAGCCTGGAATTTTTTATAACTGGCAAAAATCTGGAAATGACACTGAGTCTATTTTTTAACCAAGAATTTATTTAATTTGTATTAAAAAAATCTTTCCAATTCCTTCAAATGTCACTACCAGGATATCACACGAATATATGGGGCATAATTTCTGAAGTGTACCCACCTCGAAAATGAAAGTTGTCCGATCGGGCTAAAAATTGGCCCAATTGTAGT
>CAKNYM010040780.1:5382-16174 GCA_932195095.1 Andricus curvator
GAAAAACTTTAGGTTAGTGATTTTCGTCTAAAATTGACATAGTTGATATAAAATAATCAAATTTAAAGAATATTACAGTATTTGGAATTAATAGGGTATCATTTTAGTTTGAAAATGAAAGTTACGATTTCTGTTATTCTCTAATGATAATACAGATTCCTTTAAAAATTTGATTTCTAACATCTAGCATAATAATGCTTATATTTTCTGAAATAAAGTTTCTTCTCTCGATCTCTCTAGTAGCTTAATTGTAAAAGCAATCGACCAGAAATTAGAAGTTCTGTGGTTCGAATCCCAGCGGAGCGAAAGGAGAAGATATTTTTTCAGAAAAGGCGTTAAAAATTTATGTTATGCTCTAATGATAATGCAGATTTCTTAAAAAACAAAATACAGTCAACTACAAGTAGCTAATTTTTTTCTTGTAGTTTCTTGTAAAAAAGTAAAAAAATTAACAAATATTGTTTCAATCTAAAACATCACATTTATAACCATTTAATTCGAAATGTTTTAATCAAAGATGACATTTTTTTGAATATTTAGTAATATTTTACTTTTTTAGTCAAAATGAGCAATTATAAATCAAATATTAAAAACTTAACAATTTTAAACTGAACTATTTCAAATAGAAAGCCTTGAATCGTTAATAATTCAGAGTGTTAAATTTAAACTTTCAACCTTACAGTTTTAATTATTCTATTTAACAAATTTTTAATAAATGTAAGTGAAATTATTGAATTTTCATGCATGAATAACAATTGAACAATTATCAGTTTGGAAAAAATTTGAGTTAGTTTAAGAGATATTTACAAGTTTTGAGAAAATCCAAACTTAATTTAAAACTGGAAAATATTTTGAAAAATAAAAAACTAAATTTAGATTTCTGAAGGTTTCGAAATAAAATTTTGAAGCTTTTCAAGGATCTTTAAAGGTTTCAAGAAAATAAAAATAAATTCCTAATTTTGCTGGGAAAATTAAAAATGATTTTTTCTTGTGAAAAATTAATTTTAAGATAACATTTAAGTAGATTGGAAACAAACTTTTTGAATTAATAAATGACAATCGAACAATTATTAATTTGGAAAATTATCGAGGAAATTAAAAATATATTCAGAACTTTTGAAAAGATTCCAAAATAATTTAAAACGTGTAAAGATTTCAAACCATTTAATACACAATGTAAATTTTTGAAGATTTTGAACACAAAATTTATAAGCTTTTTAAGCAATATAAAAGGTGAATAAAAATGAATAAAAAATTTGTATCAAAATTCCTAGAAAAACTAACAATAATTTTGTCAAAAAAGAATATGGATGATTTTAGGGTAGTTTTTTTTAACTTTTGCAGGATTTTAAAAAAAATTTCGGAAAAATTCGAGTTCCAAGATAATAACATTATTATTAGATTCCTGGAGATTTTTTAAATTATTTGTTTAAAACAAATTTTTAAGAGAATATTCATAAAGACTTAAAATTAAATTTTATTGTGTAAATTAATGTTTCTAGCTTAAAATTTCTTAAAATAATATAATTTTGAAAATTTATAAATTAAAAGTATATAAGTTAAAATATTGCAGTTTAACGACTTTTGATAAAATATGCAATATTTTCAATATTTGTTATCGACAGGAATTTACATTTTTGTGACGAAAAAGTTGTTCTTTTTCGACCTAGGATGAGAAATATTGAGAATATTGCAATGATATAATTTTAAATTAAGATGCGATCATGTATACATGATCGCATCTTAATTTAAAATTATACATGATCGCATCCTAATTTAAAATTATACATGATCGCATCTTAATTTAAAATTATCTCATTGCAATATTCTAAATATTTCTCATAGATGCGATCATGTATACATGATCGCATCTTATTTTAAAATGATGAATTTTTAATAAATTAAATAAATTTTCGACCCAATAGTTGAATTTCCAAACTAAAAAAGATCGTTTTTTTACCAAGAACGCAATACTTAAGTTTTTATTACTATTATTTATTTTTTATTACTTTTTTTAATTTATTACTTTTTCATTATTTTTTATTACTATTATTTATTTTCAACAAAAAAATAGGAATTTTATAAAAAAACAATTGAAATTTCAACCAAGAAGATTAATTTTTTACCAAAAGCCGAATTTTCAAAATTTATATAAATTTTCAACCAAATGGTTGAATTTTCAAACTAAAAAATATCAGTATTCAATCAGAAATGCAATGGTTAAATTTTTATCATGAAAAATTAATTTTCACAAAAAAAAAGGAATTTTATACAAAACAATTGAATTTTCAACCAAGAAGATTAATTTGCTACCAAACAAACGAATTCTGAAAAAAAATGAACTTAGAACCAAATGATTGAAACTACAATGAAGAAGCTTAATTTTCTATAAGAAAAAACGAACTGTCAACAATTTATATAAATTGTCAACAAAATAGTTGAATTTTCAAACAAAAAAGATCAACATTTAACCAAAAATTCAATGGTTAAATTTATATTACATCCCAAAAGATTGATTTTCTACTAAAAAAATGAATTTGTAACAAAATCCATAAATTTTTAACCGAATTTTTGAATTTCCAACAAAGATTAATTTTCTACTAAAAAAGAGAAATTTTCAATAAATTACTTATATTTTCAACTAAATAATTTAATTTCCAAACTACAAAAGATCTGTTTTTACCAAAAACGTAAGTCACATTTTTATTTGAACTTTTTAGAAAATATTTGCATTTTTTTACAAAAAATTTGATTTTTGTATAAAATAGTTGAATTTTCTACTAAATTGTTGAATTTTCCAGCCTTGTTGTCTGGAAAAATTTACAACTGAAAAGGTTGATTTTCAACTAAAAAAGATGAAATTTTAATAAATTTTCAACTAAAAAAGATCAATTTTAATCAAAAACGCAATACTTAAATTTTTATTAGAAACAATTAATTTTTATCAAAAAGCAAATTTTTCACTAAACAGTTGAATTTTCCACAAAAAAGTTGAATTTCCTACCAAATAGTTGAATTTTCAACTAAAAAAGATCAATATTTAACCAAAAATTGGATCGTTAAATTTTTATTACAAAAAATTAATTTTTAACAAAAACAAAAGAATTTTTAACAAAAAAAAGGATACATCAACTTTGAACGAAATAGTTGAATTTTGAATAAAGAAGATTAATTTCCTATAAAAAAGACGATTTTTTAACAAATGGTATATATTTTCAACTAAATAGTTGATTTTTTAAACAAATTTATGAATTTTCAGTTAAAAAATTAATTTTTAACACACATATTTTTCGATCAGAATTGATCTCTTTGGGTAAAAAATTCTACTATTTGGTTAAAGATTGAACTATTGTATTAAAAATTCGAATTTTTCAGTTGAAAATTTCTTGGTTTGTTGTTGAAAATCAATTTTATTGAACTGAAAATTCATCTATTCCATTTTTCGTTCAAAATTTATTGTTTTTATGTGGAAATAAAACTATTTGGTTGAAAATTGTTGTTTTTTTTTTTTTAATTAATTCCTCAACTGAAAATATAACTATCCCATTTTTGCTTGAAAATTTTTTCTTTTTTAATAGAAAATTCATTTACTTTGCTTGAAACTCTAATGGGTTGAAAGTTCAATTATTTTGGGGTGAAAATTTCATATTTTTGGGGAGAAAATTCAACTTTTTGTAGCAAATTCTTTTTTTTTGGCTTTAAAATTCAGCTTGGTTAAAAATCAACTTTTTTGTTAAAAATTTATGTTTTCGGGTTGAAAATTCAACTGTTTTGTAGAAAATTAAACATTTCAGATGAAATTTTTTTTCTTTATTTACTGAAAAATCTTTCTTGATTCAAAATTCTTCTTATTGAGAAATAATTTTCTTTTAGTTGAATTTCATTGTTTTGGTTAAAAATTGAACTATTTTGTTGGAAATTCCTTTTTTGTTTGAAAACTAGTTCAAAATTTATCTTTTTAAGTTAAAAGCTCAACTATTTGCCTGAAAATTTATTTATTTCTCAACTGCAAACTAAATTTATTCGTTTTTGTCTAAAATTAATTGTTTTTAGTTCAAAGTTAACAATTTGTTGAAAAATGTATGTATTTTGTTGCACATTCGTTTTTTTTGGTAGACAATTATTCTTCTTGATTGAAAATTAAACTACATTGGTTAAAAATTTAACTAATTTGTTTGAAGATTCGTTTTTTGTTGTTAAAAATCAATTTCATTCAACTGAAAATTTAACTATTCCATTTTTCGTTGAAATTTGATCGTTTTTAGGTCAAAATAAATTTATTTGGTTAAAAATTGATCTTTTTTAGTTCAAAATTCAACAATTTGTTTGAAGAGGAAATTAGAGGAAATGAGGGAAAATGAGTGTTGGGGAGGTGTAGTGCGGGAAAATGTGAAGTGGAGAAGTATGGGAAGTTAGGGGAAGTAAAGGGAGGGATAGGGGATAGAGGAAGTAGGGTAAGTAGGGGAAATGAGGGGAAATCGAAGGGAAAGATAGTTGGGAAATTAGGGGAAGTAGGGGAGGGAAAGTAGAGGAAATTAGGGGAAATAGGATAAATAGGGGAAAGGGAGAGAGGGATTGGAGAAGTGGAGGAAATTAGAGAAGGGAAAGTTGGAGAAGAGAGAGAACAAGAACCATAGGGAAAATGAGGGGAAATAATTGGAGGGGATAAGAAAAATGGGAATTAATAGGGAAGAAGGAGAGGGGAAGTGAAGGAAATATAATCTGTGGAAGTAGGGAAAATTGTCGGAGGGGTAGGGAGGGAAAGTTGGGGAAGTGTGTAGAAATGAGGGAAGGGGAATTAGGGGAAATGAGTGAAGGGAAAGAAAGGGAATTAACGGAAGGAGAATTGAGGTGGGAAGTAGGGGAAATGAGGGGAACTGTTGATTTAGGTAGTTGGGGAAATAAGGGAAACTGATGGTTCCAGTAGTGGGGAAAATGAGGGGAGAGGTAGTGAGTGAAGCGAGGGGAACTGATGCGTTGGTAAGTGGGGAAAATGAGGGGAAGAGAAGTGAGAGGAAGTCAGGGGAAATGTGTGGTGAAGAAGTAGGTGAAATAATTCTCTTATTAGTGTAATTTTTTTCCATCAAGTCATGAAAAGTTAGACTTTTCTGGAATTAATGGGAAAATTAACGAATTTTAAGAGTAATATTTTTTTTATTGAGGATATTTGGCAACTATTTAAATAATTAAATTATAAAAGTAATATTTTTTTAGTTAAGAATAGGTTATAAATTGGAATGAAAATTACGTTATAGAACTTGCTAATATGACTCTTAGATACTTGTTTAAAATAGGCGGTCTGAATTTCCATTTCCGAAGTGCGAGCCTCATTTATTCATATTACAGAGGCACAAATCCGATCCGGATTAGGAAGAGGAAAATTATTCCTGGTTTTGAGTTTCATCAGAAGTTGTTAGGGTCTGTTCCTTATCCACTCAATGTTAAATTTTTTTTGTATGAATACGAAATAGTGATATCGCCCCATTTTTTATATTTGGGCTAAAAAATTTTTCAAAAGATTTGGAAAGTCCAAAATAATCTTGGAAATTTTGGAAGGTTCAAGAAACTTCTAAAAAAGTAAAGAAAATTTCTGAATTTCCTGAGAATTTTGCAAATAAAAAGGCCAAATAAATTTCAAACTGTTTTTTTTAAATGCTAAAATTAATCGAATCGTCGCAGCCTAGTAAAAAAATTTGTAGTTTGGCATCCGAAAAAATTAGAAAAAAGAATTGAAAACGATTAATATCTTTTTTCGGTTTTTGGATTTGAAAATTTAAAAAATGTCCTTTCAGTTAAAAAAATATGGCAAATTTTTCATAAGCTTAGTTTTTACCAGTGAAAAATAATGTATAATGAAAAATTTTAAAATATTTGCAATTTTGAAATGTTTTAGAGTCCCACGAAAAAAAGTTTTTCCATTAAAAGAATACCATTTTCTCTGGTTTAAGCTGACAAAAATCAAGGTTTGATATATATTCAGTTTTTTCCAAAAAGCGTGCATTTACCTGAATCCAAAAAATATTATTTTTGCTCATTATAAAAAAAAAACAAAACTGAACAAAATATTTCTTTTTCCAGTTTACAATTTTTTATTACTGTTCACTAGCAAAAACTGCACATACCAAAATTTTCCATAATTTTGTCACCAATAGAAAGTTATGTTTAAAATTTTGCATTCAAAACCCGAACAAAAGATATTAACAAATTTTAATTTTTTTGGTACTTTTTTCGAAACTTTTTCCGAAATATTTTATCTAATTTTAGAATATTCTAAAACGTTCCAAAACATGCTGAAATATTCATGAAAATTTTAAAAAAGACCCGGACGAAAAAATTATATTTATTTTATACATAGTGGAACAATTATGCATAATTTTAATTTGTTTTATACAAAAAATTTCTCAAAGTAGGCTCCGTGCGCCTACAAAAAAAGGTTAAAGTCGTTCAAAACTCCCCCTCCTAAATTTCCCCCCCCCCACTCCCCCTACAATCCCCTACTTCTCCTCTCCGCCCCAGCTGCCCCACACTCACTTCAACCTTTGCTTCCCCTCCCTTCCCCAAAATCTTCCTCCTCTATTTCCTCCTCCTCTCCTTCCTCCTCCTCACTTCTACAGCTAACACTCTCCTTCCCATACTTCCAGTTCCCAGTCCTCATTTCCCCTCCCGTACTCACCCGCAATATCCAACTAGCCCTCCTCACCCCCAACGCCTCCAATCATTTGCCCTACTTCCTCTCACTTAACCTCCCATAACTTTCCATAATTTCCCTACTTTCCAATCCAAATTTCCCCTTACTTCCTCTCATTTCCCCACCCGTCATTTCCCCATCAATTCCCATAGTTTTCCTCCCGTCATTTTCTCTACTTTCCATCAAGTCAGTACTCCTACTTCCCTTCTTCTAATATTCCCTCATTTCCCCTACTACCCCTTCCCCAACTTTCTCCCCTCTACTAATTTTCCCTCACTTCCCTTATTTTCGCTCTTCTAATTTCGTCTCATTTTCCCTCCCTTAATTAAACTTAACTTCCCTACTTTCTCTCTTCTTAATTGCCCTAATTTCCCCTGCATCCCCTTTTCTTAATTCCCCTGCTACCCCTTTTCTCAATTCCCCTACTTCCCCTAACCTCATTACCCCACCCCTCATTTCCCCTACTTCTTCTCCCATGATGTCTCCTACTTCCATCCTTTACATTTTCCCTCACTTATCCTCACTTCTCCTCCCTCATTTCCATAAATTTCCCTTACTTGTCCTAATTCCCCACCCTCATTTTCCCTCACTTCTACTTCCACTCTACCCATTTCCTTATTTCTTTTACTTCAACTCTTCCCACTCTTCCCATTTCTTCCACATCCACTCCCCTCCTTGGAAAGAAGTAGGACGGAGTCTAGACCGAAACTATAAGTTTCTACCCGGGGCTGCGAAACCCTCAAAATGTGTTAAAAATCTACATTTTATTTGCAATTTTTTTCAATTTTCTTCAATTTTAAAATATTTTTCAATCTTCTCAAAACTTCTAAAACTTTGAAATATCTATGGAAATAGTGCAAAGTTTTCCTACAACTTTTGAAAATTCTGAAAAAATTAACAAAATAGTCTTAACATTTTCCAGATTCTTTTTTGACATACTTTGAAACCTTTTAAGGCCATGTGACGAGTGGGTCACGTGACCGGATTCCTACCTTACCGACACTTTTTTTATTTCTAAACTTATTTTCACATGAATAGCCAAATCGAGTTGAAAATTTGAAATAATAAATAAGACGTACTAAGAAAGGTGGGTCTGTTCCTAAATTTTCATAATTATGAAAAAAGTTTTTTTTGTAAATAATTTCTTTTTGCTTATTTCATGATTATTAAAATTTAGGACCAGATCCACTTTTCTTAGTGCTTCTTATTTATTATCCCAAATTTTTAACTCGATGTGGCTATTCGTGTGAAAATAAGTTTACAAATAAAAAAAGTGTCGGTAAGGTAGGAATCCGGTCAAGTGACCCACGCGTCACATGGCCTTAATGAAAGTTATAGTTCCATGCTTCTTGTTTTGTGAACTGATTGATGAATTTTTTTAAAAAGTGTTTGTGACGTTGTGAAATGACTATATATGAGTTAAATTTTCAAAATTTTCAAAAAAATGCACATATATTTGATTTTTTTTTTTAAATTAGACTTGAAGGTTATTAATAAATTTAATTTATAGAAATGCAATTTCAAACAAAAAACATATATATAGATATATAATGTGAAAATTATTAGAATGTTTCAATGAAAATAATTGTTTCGTGCTTTCTATGTTGTGAGCTGATTAATTAATCAATAACTGATTTTATTAAAACTTACAGAATTAGTTTAAAAGGTTAATAAGAAATTAAATTTTCATCAATGAAAGTTCAAATTTAGAGAAATTAAAGCTGCTTATTTTGTGAAATGATTAATTAATTTTAAGAAATAAAAGTTGATATATATATATATATATATATATATATATATATATATAGTAAAAACTATTTGAATGTTTCAATGAAAATTATAGTTAAATGTTTTTTATGTTGTGAAATGATTAATTAATTATTAGCTGGTTGATTTTTCTCACAATTTCTCGATTACAATTATGTAACTTTGTCAATGTTTGTGATGTTGTGCAATGAGTATCTACATTCAGATTTCAAAATTATATGTAAATATGTTTTAAATTTTCCTAAAATTAGTTTAAAATGTTATTATTAATTCAAATCTTCTATTAAATATAAAGCAAAAGTTATTTGAATGTTTCAATGAACATAATTTTTCATTGGTTTTTATGTTTTGAAATGATTAATTAATTACTGATTCATTATTTTTCACAATATTAAATTACATAAAGATTGAATTGTAATTTTCTTTTAAGTCACATGAATTGTTTATTTACATTAAGGTTATCTTAATTATTATTGGCTATAATCTGTATAATCAAAACTTATTTATGTTTGATACATAGCTCTTTATTGCGATTATATAATTATTTAAAATTTTTCTGAATTGGAATTATTCAATGATAATATTATTGAAAACATTATTAAATTGTTTAAACAATTAACTTTATTACCCAGAATTAATTATCACCCCACTCAAAGTGAAAATTTGACAAAAAGTGGAAAATTTCAGAAAAAACCGCAACTATCTAGCAATAATATAGAAGAAGTTGATTTTAAACAATAATATTTTGTTTAAACCATTATTTTTGTTGACTTGAATTATTATCTCACTCTAATTAAATAGTTGGCAAAAAGTGGAAATTTTAAAAGAAACTGCAACTTTCTAGCGTTATTCTAAGAGAATATTATTATGAATAATAATAAATCGTTTAAACAATTATGATTGCTTTGAAATCTTTTAAATTCTCTCCCGAAATGTTAAGAAATCAACTGAAATATTTTAAAATATTTTAAAATATTTTCTTTGAATTTATTTTTCAAAACAAAATTAATTAAAATTTTCCCTGGAACCTTAAAAAAAATTTTCATTATCTTAAAACCTTTTAAAATCCTGAGAAGACTTCGAAAATTAATCTCAAAATCTGAAAGAATCTACATTTTGTTTAAAATGACAATTTTTCTATCATTAATGGTAAACAAATTTATAAATTATAGTCTGGTAGCAAAATTTTGGGAACATAATTATTTCCCAATAATAAAAAACACTTATAATTAGAATTTTCTCCCTTTATCAGTAATGTTTAGATACCATTCAGAAATAATTTTTATCAACAAATAGAATTTTGAAATTTCAATTCAAAATTTTTTCGAAAATTCAAAAGAACAAATCAGAAACAGCCGCTTTAATTTATATTCATGCAGTATGCAACCAATCAGGTGGTCAACAACAATGAGTGCGAGATTTTCGATAATTTCGTTCCACCTATTTTTTTAGATTGGTTAACCAACAATAACGTATCAAACAGGTTTTAAAATATACTTTAACATTTGTAAAAAATAAAAAACAATCGCCGCTTTTGTTCCTTTTCACGGAAATTAATAATAAATAGTAAGTATTGAAATTACCATTAGTTTTTGAAATGCAGGCATCAGATCTACCAGTTTCGGGATGTTTTGCGAAACAAAGTTTGAAAGGCGGTTTTTCGATTTTTTTTTGAGGTGTTGATCCATGAGTTATGCGAGAATTGTGAGAATCTGTGCACAGATCAGCTGACATCTCCCTTGAAATTTTTCGCAAAAAAAATCACCGTTCCCGAGCGCGGTATCTCGTTGAAAATCGAAGTTTCAACTGTTAACACCAGATTTGCACTTCGGAATAAAGTTCAGTCACGCGTACCGTTGGAGACACCCAACCCCAGGCCAGTTCCCATATTTGATCGATATCCTTACGGAAATAAATTGTCGTGAACAAATGTGTACAGACATTACTTTTCCAGAAAAATGCGTGTCTCGTAGATCAACTCAAATGGAGACAGACCAATATGGGTGGTTACAATTTACGCGAACCACCGAATACACTGCAAAGAACAATTTTTATTTGATTTAACGATTTTCAAAATCACGTGTGCATGCATTTTTTCCCTTTCAAGCTGAATGAAGCTTCCAATTTTTTCTTCATGGCGAGATATCCTTTGATCTTTACATTTACTTTTAATTTTGAATCGATCGAAAATTAGTACGAATATAAAATTGAAGAGCGTATACAAGATCGTACGGATCTTTATGTCCTCATACATGTCTTCACACTTCTCCTTTCCCTTTCCCTTTCCCATTCTCCTTCTCCTTCTCCTTCTCCTTCTCCTTCTCCTTCTCCTTCTCC
>CAKNYM010040781.1:2196-20972 GCA_932195095.1 Andricus curvator
AATAAAAAATATAAGTTTTAACTAAACAGTTGAATTTTCAACCAAAAAAGCTGAATTTTTAATTGAAAACAGTTGAAATCAACCTACAAAAAATGAGATTTCAACCAAATAAATAATTTTTCAAATAAAAAAATTTTTTAATGAGGAAGAAAGAAAAATTCCAACAAAATTATAATTTAAGGTGAAAAATATTTTTGTATACAAAATAAAAATTTCGAACAACTGTTTATTTTTTAACTTTTTTTTTGCTTCTTTTAAGCTTATATAGATATAATTTTCATATAGGATTCTTGACAAAATTTTTCAATATTTCAGACATGTCAAATAAAAATTTCAACAAAAAATATAATTATCAACCAAACACTAACTAATTGAGATATTCTTATAATTTCATTCCTGAAATCCATTCCCTTAGGTCAAACATGGTACAAAAATGTCGTAAAATTTAAAAAATGACCAACTATTCACAAGATTTTTAAAAATAAAAATGATTGTGTATCATATTCTAATAAAATTTAAGAGTATTCATAAAAGGTATTAATATTTTTCATTTTCGAAATTAATTTATACAGAGTACAGTTTTCATTTGAAATTTCACGATGGTTTTTTGTACCATGTTTGAACCTATGAGGGCAGAATCAAGGAAAAATATTCTGAAAACATGTTCATTAGTTATTAAAATACTGCAAAGACTTACCTTTAAAATTGTTTTGTCCTTAAAAAATCATGAGATATTTCTTCATAAAATAAATTTTGTTAAATTTATTTTACAATTATTCACAATTAATTTCCAATTTTAATAAGTTAATAATTTTTCGGCTTTTTCTCTTAAAATCCCCTAAATTGTGATTATAGCCTAAAATAGCATGAAAAGAAAGGTAATTATCAGAGGTAAGTACATAGTAAAAATGTTGATTAATTCAATAAATTGAAAATAATAATTATTTATTATCATTTTAACTTTGCAATATTTGAAATCGATTGAAAAATAAAACGTAAATAATAAAAAATGAAACCACTTGAACGGGATAGATATTATTAACCTAATCTTAAAATCCCATATACATTCCTGTAAGACATAATCATTAAATATATCAAGACTTGATTACATGTATTTGAAGTCTTTCGTTTAGGTGTGAATTTTTGAAAACAAAAATCAACCCAAACCTCCTAATAGTCAACAAGCCAACGAAACCGAATCGTGAAGTCCAGCGACTCCGAAGTCCGACTCGAGCGAGCTCGGCCCGAACCACGGGTTCGTGCTCGTGCACTTTCGGATTTACACGAGAATGGCCGACGCAACGCGTAACAGAGCCGTCTCACCGACACGCTACGTTTGCATGTGTTGCTCCCAGATGGGAGAGTGGTGGGGGACGAAAAATCCCACGTTCTGGGGGCTCTGCGATGAGCACATTTGCAGTGATGCCAACGTAGACAAAATTATTATTTGGAGCGTTATGATTGGCTGTCGACCGAAAAACGTCATCAATCATGGCAATTCCGTTTAATTTTGCGTGACGTAATTTTTACTGGAATTACTGGATTTAAAAGCATGTGTAATATAACTGGGAGCAAGATGATGGCAATAAGCTTGGTTTCATTTCAGAAAATAAATATAATTAATTAATTACTATATTATATTATTGAATTAATTAATTAAACAATTTATAAAGGGCTTCCACATAAATAGAAAAAGTAGTAATAAGTAAAGCAAAAGTTGCTAAATTAATTATAAAAAATATATATATTAATAATAATTGCTAAACGGTGCGAAGTTTTTTATTTTTTAAGAACTAATACCTAATTTTTTTAAATAATGCAATATGACAAGTGCATGCTTTATAATCTGAAATGGACCCCCACTTTTCGGTACACTTCATGGACTTCAGGGCTGCCGAAAGAAATGTTGGGGCCAGGTACTGATTTTGTTCGAAACATTAAAAAACCTCCAACTTCTTTGAATTTTTTCTAAATTAATCATTGTTCAACTGTTATTTGCAAATCAAAAAACAATACTTTGACTTTCAAATTACAAATAAAAAAATAGAAAAATTATAATTGTAACATTCAAAGTTTAAATTTATCACTCAGAAATTGTGACAATTCAGTTTCGAATTGTGTAATATAGGAAATTGTTCTGTTTTTTTGTGTTAATTTAAAAATTCCAAATTGAATGGGTTAAGAATGGAATATTTTATACTGAAACAATACTTGAATGAGATTTTAAAATTGAATAAAGGCGTTTATTTATGAATCTATTAATTTGAAGTAATTTTTAAATTGAACATTGTTTATGAAGACACAATCGGTCGTTTACATTTGCGTAACTACACTGAGAGAAAACTCCGGGGTTTAGCGCAAGAGAGTTTAAGGTATTAACGAATTAACGCATGGACTTTTCATCAGGCGCATATCGCAGGCGTCTCTTGCTTTATTTCCTAAGATTTCAGGGACTTTTTCCATGAGTCCCCTTGCAATTTGCCTTTAGGCAACGCCTTCTGCCTGTTGACACGTTCGCACCACTAAATGTTCGCCGAAGGCGTGGCCTAAAGGCAAATCGCAAGGACACTCACCGAAAAACTCCGTGGATGCTCTTGGAAATTTCGCTCGCACTCTTGGAATTTTTGCATGTGGGCTGTGCTCATTTTCCGTGGGGTTGCATCGTGCGATTAATAGAAGCATCCATGAATATATCCCAAGAGAAATGCTTGCTATTAAAGCGTGACAAATGTTCACGCGCTAATGTCTAGATTTTTTCTCTCTGTGTACTAAGGTTTTCGAAATAAATTAGTTCAAATTTTAACATTAAAATATGTAAATTTTATAATTTTCAACAGATCCAGAATCGTCTTGTAAAATGAATTACTCTTCCATTTTTAATACTCGAACTACAGTCCAGTTTTCAAAAGCATGAGTTAATTTATATTTACAGCTGATAATCATTTCCCGATTTCTCCCGGTCGCGACTCTAGCTCAATTCAGCACAACTTTCATTTTTTTAAATATTAATTTTTCCGTTCTAACTTCCGGGACAATCATTTTATCCCTTAAAAGATTTTCTACAAATCTCGTTGGTAATTTTTTATTTTAAGAAATGTATGTAAAAATTATACTATCATTATTATTTTTATAAACAATGTTGTTCTTTGATAAAATTTTTGTAATAAAAGCATTTCAAAGAGACTTTTTTTAATCTTTCAAGGAATAAAATGAATATTTATAGATCAACCAAGGTTAATTTTCGTTACAAAATTTGGCTTACATCTAATTTTTTCCAGTTGTTTTTATGATAGTCCAATTTATGTTTGTATCTTTGGGCGAAGAAATCCGTTCTATAGTTTGACAAATATTCTTTATAGCTCAATCTTTTGTAAAGAAAATTACCTTGAGTGGCCTTCAATTATTATTTTATAAACGTGAAACAAAGAACAGATTTCAATGTTTTCTATGAAAAACACAATCCATGAGTGACAGAACGAAATCAGAAACAATAATAGAGTCAATTTATTCAGAAACAAGCACTTTAAACAAAATTGACCTTGAGCGAACATCAAATATATATTTTTCAATTTTGACAAAAATCAGGTGTTATTTTCTCACCAAAAAATAATTTGTGGGGTGAGCCAAATTAGTTAAAAATAAATGAACCTTAAGAAGCACCCTTTTAGAGAGCTTTTGAAACTAAACATTTGTTCAGTTCTTTTAAGCACTCCTAATTTTCAATAGTCCTACTTTCAAATTTATCTGAAGTTATACTATTTTAGTCGTTCTAAAATAATGATTCAAGTATTGAAAGACGTTAATTTCTAATCCTGGAACTTCAAGCGATTTTAATTTGTAACTAAATAATTTGAAATGTTTCAGTCTAAAATTATCGAACACTTTCAATTAAAAAAGTCTTGCATATTTAAATAGCTATAAATTTCAAATTATTCAATATACTGAATACAACAAATTTCAAATGTCTCAACTATTAAGGCTTTAAATATTTTTGAAATGGCGATTAGCCCTTTGAAGAATATCGTAACATAAAAAACACCTTTCTTTTTGAAATTCCAGGTGCATATATTTTTTATTTTTTGACCTTATACGAAAAAAATATTTAGCAATTTCTTCAGTAAATTCCTATTTTTGTAGCTATTTTGTAGATTAAATAGCACTTTCTTTTATTAAGAAATCACAACCAAAATAAAAAAAATCAGGTTTTATAATTTTGCTTCTTTTTAATTCTTTCTACTCTAAAACAGTTATTAGATGGAAGAATGTTGTTTCTTATACACAAAAAAGTGTTGAAAAAAGTTTTCAAACAAGTTTTAAGAAGCTTAAAAAAATGGCAGAGGTTTAAATGGTTCAATATATGGTAGAAACGCTATAAACTTGAAATTAGTCTACTTTTTCATGTTTGCGACCTACAATTATTCAATTTTAAAGGTTACAAATTACAATTGTGAAAAATAAAAAAATATTGTAATTGACTTCTATTTTAAACCAAAAACATTTGTATACTCCCAAGCAGCACAAAAGTTTCCCTGGACATTCCTGGAAAATGCCAATGTAAGGTTCGGAAAATTCCGAAAAATGTCTCAGAAAGGTTCCTGGAAGTAGGCAAATCTCCGTATCACGGAGTAATGATAAGGAGACCGATCTCCATATATGCACAACCATTCAATTGTTTATAATATTGACCATTAAAACAGAAAGCCATGTTATTGAAAACTGTTCTAGTAGCGATTAAAATTCATTTTTTGTTATTTTAGTTAGATTATGATTTAGTATTAGTTTTTCTTCCACGCAATCTAATGCAAGATCTAGTGGAATGTTATCAAACATTGAAACAACGTCCAACGAAACTAAAGAATATGTTGGAGGAACTTTAATTGTATTTAAAATGTCTTTCAATTCCCAGCTATTTTTAACAAATGATTCTGTGTTTCCCGAAACAGGTTTTAAAACCCCTATTGAAAAAATCCTCGAGGAAATCCTCATATTATTTTCGGACTTCCTTGAGGATTTTTTCAATAGGGACATTAGATATATATTTGGCTAAGTTGTAAGTAGGAGATCCAATTGTGGAAACAATTAATCTTCATTTTAATTCCGGTTTATGCACTTTGGGTAGAGCATAAGCTTTTGCTACAGTACTGTTGTGTGTTTTTAATTTATATGCAATTTGTTCATTAATTAATCTTTTGTTCTCCCATCTCATAGCTATATCGTTACATTTTCCTTGTATTGTTGGAACAAGACTAGTTTTGATCTTTTTATATAAAATATCATTATTAAGCATGTTTTCCACAGTTGTATTATAATTATCTCTGTTAGCTGCTACCGTTATATTACCTTTTTCTGCATTTACAAAAACTAAATCTTTATTATCATTTTGAAAATTTTCAACCAGTTTAAAAGATTTTTCAAGATTCTTGAAGTTATTAATTCGACTATGGTTTGAGATTAATTGAGTAACTGTTTTTCTGATACTAAGTTTCTGATCTTCATGTTCTACATTTTTCAAACAATTTTCTATATTGGCAACCATGTTATTGATAGGTAACTTATATAAATATTTTTGAAACATTTTTTTAATTTAAAATCTCTATAATGATTGTTTTTTGATAAAAACCTGTTAATTATTAAATTAAACTTGTTGATACATTCTTGTCTCTTTTTATACTTTAGATTATTTAAACTTAATTCTTGCGAAACAAAAAACCTTTGAATCGATCCATCATTTATGAATCTTTGCATTCGATGTTTTAAATAATTTGAAAAATTACCTAGTTTCTTAATCTCTTTTACAGTGTTTTCGATTTCAATTTTCAAACATTTGGTTTGGAAATTTAATTTTGTTCTATGAAACTTAGAAATTAAACTGTGATTCAAATTACATAAATTCAACTTGTTCATACAATTTTGTATGTGTGCCGGAACTAAGGCATTGTTTTTACATTTAATTAGGAACGTACGTTGCTCCTTAAGTATAACTAATCTTCTATTGGTGGTTATCCAATTTCCAATGTGTTTCCTCATGGTATAACCGTACTTATCCGAGATGTAAGCCAAATACCCCATAGTATCCAGAACGTTACTGACCTTGTTGATTAATAAACAGATTTGAAAAGAATTAAATCAAACCTTTCTTCGACCGTCAATGTAAATATGCGTAAGTGTTATTTTGTAGGTCTTACGGTCTTCAATAATGTAAAAGAAATAACAAACGAAATTAATAAAGAATTCGTTTATTACTCATGCTGACGTTTCGGCTATCACTGCGTACCTTTTTCGAAGAATCTAAATAAATAATATATAAATAACAACAGTTATAAGTTTTTTACAAACAAATTTTTTTTAAAGTAAAAAAATAAAAATACCTGTGATTAGTATCTTGTAAGAAACAAGAGTTTTTCAATTTTGGAGTCAACAATATGTCAAGAACTTTATGATCAAATTTAAAAATAATACTAAAATGTGACTCCAATTTAAAAAACAATTATATAGCATAGTATCATAGAAAAAGCCTCAACAATTGAAGAGGATTTTTTAGATGGAGACTACATCTTAAATTAGGAAAAACAAATCTTTGTAATGTTTTGGGACAACGATGAACATATGACAAAGTAGACAAGAGAAAAACATTAAGGCGGTAAATTCATTAAGGGCATGTAGTACATTATGACGTCACGTATTACCGACCGTCCCATGTTATTTTTTCCGCCAATTTAAAAAGAGGGAAATTGAACTATCGTGCTAATTTTTTTTTAAATGACAGGTAATATTATGGGGCAGGTCTGTCTGGTCAACTGAAGTTGCTATATTATTGCTAAATATATATTTTTAATATTTGCAATGTTCACTTGGAAGCTCTATTATTACCAATTATTTAAATTTGGCGGCTGGTGGGAGAAAGCCACTTTAGAAAAAAATGCGGGCGCCACCTTGCGGTTGCCGGAGAATCGCCCTGCCGGTTTCGCACAGACTGAGTTGGTAACGACGCTAGAATTTTGTAACTGGACTACATGTGAGAATATAAAAATATTCCCAGACATGTGCTGCCACCTTCTAATTTACAAAACCTCAGGTTTCTCTAATTTAGGCATTTTCACTTCATAGTCAGCTAACTTCACTTCGTTAACTGCTGAGGGGAAAACAATGGATCAAATGCATGGGATTCGCTCCATTTTCGTCCTATTTTGTTAATATCTTCGTAAAAACTAATTTTTTCTATATAAGTGTATTTGAAAAATAGTTTTTATATTTTAAGAACTATCTAATGAAATAATAAAATGTTAATAATTATTATTGATTATGAAGATATTACAAAAATAAAGTTTTGTCCCATGCATTTGGCCCATTGTTTTCCCCTCAGCACTGAACGAAGTGAAGTTAGCTGATGGTTGAAGTGAAAATACCTCATAGTGTGTGATACACAGGAAATAGAATTTCTTTACTCTCGCTTCTTTAGAGACACTTTGAAACAATCTTCGAGCTCTGAAATCCTTTGAATTCTTAGAATTTTTTTAATTCTTCGAATTCTTCTGAATTCTTTAAATTCTTTTGAATTCTGTAAATTCTTTTGCATTATTTTGAATTCTTTTGAATTATTATGGCTTCCGTTTCCGGTACCGATCGAGATTGTTGGTGATTTTTGTGGTGCTAACTTTTTGGCTTTGGTGAAGGGAAAGAGGGAGTGTGAGAGGAGAAAGGGCGGTGAGTAGAGTGTTTAAGGGCTAAGGAATAAGTGAGAATGAAGGGGTTGGTAGAAGGGTGTTGAATGATATATAATTGTCAAAAGTGGAAGAGAAGGATTTTGAGGTTAGGAACGGTTGTGAAAAGTGGTGTGTTTTAACGCCGGGTGAGGGACAGGTGAGCGTGAGGGTTGGATGAATGAGAAGAGTCAGTTATTTAAGAGTGGTGAGTTATAGTGTAAGAGATTTTGAATGATCTTTTAGAGTGGTGGCTTCAGATCTAGATTGGACGGTTTGCATGGGGGATTGAAAGCGAGGGAAAAGAAAAGGTGACGTAGGAAAGAATACGCGGCAGAATGCTGGTTACACGAAGTCCAGAAAGGACAGAGAGAGGGCTGCAGGAGACGGATGAAAGAGGGTCGAGAATTAGCAGCGAATGCAGGCAAGAGAATGAGGCGAGCGCGAACATCGAAGGGCTTTTTTGATAAGTGGCGACAACCAGCGACCACGAGTAGCGAAGGGGAGCAGTCGGAGGATAATAAAAGGGTTAGAGACCAGTTAGATGAGGAAGGGGAAAATGAGAAAGCGCTCAAGAAGATCAGGCAGAGAACACCACCTGAAAGGAGGTCAGGGGGGAGTAGTTTAGAAGGCCTAGAGAAACTCATCAGAGGCCTCAGAGAGGAAACCTGCAAAGGTTTTGACAGAGCGAGGACGCATAGGGAAGAAGTCAGGGAGGAAGTGAAAAAAATGAGAAAGAAATGGGAGGAGTCGGATGCTCTGTGGAAGACGGAGAAAGAGGAGGTATTTAGGAAACTGGATAGTACAGAGAGTAAACAAGTAGAGAGTGAGAAAGAAAGTAGAGCTGAAATGAGTTTGCTTGAGGAGAGGGTCAGGAAACTAGAATGCGAGAGTGAAAAGAAGGAAGAGGTGGGATTAGGAGACGTAGTCAGGGGGGATGATAAGAAACTGCAGGAAGAAAATGAGAGAATGCGCATACGGCTGAATTAAATAGAAGTAAGACTAGAAGGAGAAGAGAAAATGAAAAGAAAGCGAAACATAGTAATTAAAGGAATGACAGTAGAAAGCGACTCAGGAAAGGAAGAAGTGGAGAAGCTGATGAATGATATTGGGGCTCAGGTGAGAGTGGAGGCAGTGAAGGTACTGGGGAAAAAGACAGAAGGGAAAACAGGTGTGCTCATAGTGAAAGTGGGAAGCGAGGAGGAGAAGAGAGAAATTATGGAAAGGAAAAGGGTACTAAAGGGTAGGAATGAAAGAATTGAAGAGGACCTGACATGGAGAGAGAGAAAGAGGAAGTGGATTATCGAACGGAGAGCATGGATAGAGAGGAGGAACGGGGGTAATGTTTGGATGGGGAAAGACAGGTTGTGGGTGACTGGGATGAAGTGGATCTGGGACGAAGAGAGAGAAGAGCTGAGAGCAGAGGGATCGATACTTGAGAGAAGGGTAAACAAAGGTAATGAAAGTAGGAAAGGCGGGGGCGGGGTTTCAACCAGAGAAGAAAAACTGAGCACGCGAAGGAGGAGGGGGAAGGACAAAAAGAGAGGAGTGAGTGTGGCTTTCTGGAATGTGTCAGGGCTAAAAAACAAGAACGAGGGGTTCTGGGAGGCTATTGGAAAATGGGACGTGGTAATGCTGAGTGAAACGTGGGTGGATGAAAAGGATTGGAAGGGCTTGAAATGAAAGTTGCCGAAGGGTTATGTATGGACAATGCAAGAAGCGAGAAAAGAACATGAGAAGGGAAGAGCGATGGGAGGCATGGTGTCAGGGGTTAAAAAGGAGCTGATAAGAAATGAAAGAGTGGAAGAGCGAGATAAAAAGCTGGAGGGCGTGATGGTAAGAAGAATAAAGGTAGGAAAAGAGAGGGTGGCGATCGTTTGTGTGTATAGAAGGAGAGGAGAAGAGGAAGGATGGAGAGTATTAAGGGAATGGATGGAGGAAAGGAATGAAGAGTTGGTCTTGATAGGAGGAGACTTGAACGCGTGGACAGGAGAGTTAGGGGGGGGGGGGGGGAGATATGGGATGAAGAAAGCGAAACTTTTCGAAGAAATTCCAAGCACAGGGAGATAGATCGGGAGGGTAAAACTCTTTTGAACCTGTTAGGAGAGGAGGGGTGGTTTATCTGCAATGGAAATATAAGGGGAGATGAAGAAGGAGAAGTGACTTTTATGTGGAAAGGGGAGGCAGTGATTGATTACATCCTAGCAGAAGAAAGAATAAAGAAGAGAATGGATAAAATGGAAGTAGGTAATGAAATAGGCTCAGAACACTTCCCGCTAATAACGACATTTAAATGCTCAGGATGGAAGCGGCATAGCGAAAAAAGGGTAAGAACTGGCGAAAGGAAAGTAAAAATGGGTAGATGGGGGGAGGATAAATTGAAAGAATTTAAAGAAAGAATGGAGAACGAGGAGATTAGAGGAATGGAAGGGGAAGACGTGGACACGCGCCTTGAAAAGATAAAAGAACTAACCGAGAGGATAAAAGAAGAGGTAAGGCCAAGAGAAGAGGAGGGAATAAAGAGGGGATGGTGGGACGCAGAATGTAAGGAGAGTAAAGATAGAATGAAGGAAAATGTAAAAAAGTGGAGAAAAGGGGAGATAGGGAAACAGGAATATAATAGGAGAAAGAGAGAACATGAAAGATTGTTAAGTGATAAAAGGCAGTTAGAGAAAAGTAGGTATATGGAAGAGGTGGAAAAATCAATCAGGGAAGGGAGGGAATGGGATGTGATCAATAGGGAACGAGGAGGAAGGAAGGGCATGAATGAGGAAATCGAGATGGATGAGTGGACCCAGTACTTTAAGGGACTGTTGGGAGGAGTGGAAAATAAGGTGTTGGGGGAAAAGAGGAAAGTAATAGAAGGGGAAGATGATAGCAATAATGGGATAAGTAGGGAGGAATTGAATAGAGCGATAGGGAGGCTCAAAAGAAACAAGGCAACAGGTGAGGACGATATTGAGAACGAGGCTTTGAGTTTTGGAGGAGAAGGGATGAGAAAGGAATTGTGGGAGGTATGCAACAAGGTTTGGAGAGGAGAGGGATGGCCTAAGGAATGGAGGACAGGGTTAGTGGTGCCGATAATTAAGAAAGGAGAGGGCAAGAAGGTAGAGGAGTATAGGGGAATCACACTTGTGTCGGTGGGCTACAAAATATATACGGAGATTCTCAGAAAGAGATTAGAAACGGAGGTGGAAGAGAAAGCGATTATTCCACACAATCAGACGGGCTTCAGGAAAGGGATGCGAACAGTAGACAACATCTACGTACTGAATTATCTTGTGAATAGGAACTTAGGGAGGAAGAAAGGGAAGTTAGTGGCCTTATTTGTAGACTTTAAAGCGGCATTTGACTCGGTAAACAGGAAGGTGTTATGGCAGGTGATGAAAGAGAAGGGGGTGGACGAAGAGTTGGTCGAGAGGATAAAGGAGATATTCGAAGAGACTAAGATAAGGGTGAGGATTGGGAAACAAAAAGGGGAGATTTTTTGGAGTGGAAGGGGGCTCAGGCAAGGGTGCCCATTGAGCCCACTACTATTCAGTCTCTTGTTGGCAGATCTAGAGGAGAAACTGGAGAAGAAAGGAAAAGAGGGAACGGCTTTGGGAAATAGCAAGGTACATTCCTTAGCGTATGCAGACGATATAGTCTTATTAGCGGATGACGAGAGAGGGATGAGTCTCATAATAAGAGTGTTCGAGGAGTATGTGAGAATTAAAGACTTAACGGTAAATGTAAATAAGACGAAGGTGATGATGTTTAGGAAGAGAAGGACAAAGGTAGAATATGAATGGAAGATGTACGGGGAGAAAGTGGAACAGGTCGAGGAATTTAGTTACCTAGGCTTCTGGTTTGAGTCGAAAGGAGGGGTTGAACTGCAGGTGAGGAGAAGGATAGAATGTGCGACTAAAGTAATGGGGCAGGTGTGGGGTATAGGGAAGAGAAGGCATAAAGATGATTGGAAAATGAGACTGTGGATGTTTGATGCGTTGGTATGGTCAGTCCTAAGTTACGGACTGGAGATCTGGGGATGGAAGGAGCACAAGAGGGTGGAAAGTATGCAGGAGAGATTCTTGAGATGGGTAATGGGAGTGAGCTGGAGCTGTCCAGGATACATGTTGAGGGAGGAATTAAGTAAAAGTAAAATGGTTATTAGACAAATGAAGAGAGCATGGAACTTTAAGGAGAAACTAAAGAGGGAGGAGGGAAGCAGGATAGCACAAGCTTGTCTAAGGGAGGCAGTAAACAAAGAGACTAGGGGTAACGCAGAAGGATCAAGGTGGGAGGAAGAGAGACAACAGAGAAGGAGAGAATGCGATATAAGAGCAGATGTCAGAGTTTGGCAAGAGTTAGAGAATGAACTGATATTTAAGGAGGGGGAGGAAAGATGGAAAAAAATCGTGGAATCTAACTATAACAGGTGGTATAAGGTAGTGAAGGCTGAAGGAGAACCAGAATATTTAAGAAAGATTAAAAAGGAGAGTAAATGGAACCACGTTATACGATTTAGGATGGGAGAAGGAATGAGAGAGTGTAGGTACTGGATGGATGAAGAGGAAAGAAGATGTAGAGTCTGTTATTTCGAGATAGAATCATGGGGGCATGTTTTAGAGAGATGTACGGGGGATGAAACAGGTGGGGAGAGTGTGGATGACAGGATAAGGTGGATCTTGGATGGAAGTGGACAAGGGGCAAGCTGGATGATGAGACTGGAAGAAATGAGAGAAAGTAAAGGGCATGTAGTAGGGAAAGTCCAAGCGCGTACTCCTAGTCAAGGACGCTAATGTAAATAAAGCTTGAAGAATCATGTTAACGGAAATGGTAAGAGGAAACGGAAGCCCAGGAAACTCAATAGTCAGCAAATCTCGAGAATAATTAGGTTAAGAAAAAGCGATAGTAAATAAGTTAATATAAGTAGAATATTATTATTTAGGTAGTAAGTATTATTAAGGTAGTATAAGTGGTTTTGTAACGTACTGTGAAGGGAGCGGAGGCCCTCAAACCCGTAAAAGGGAGAGAATAAATACATACATACATACTTTTGGATTATTATGAATTCTTTGAAGACTTTTGAATTCTTTAAATTCTTTTGAACTCTTTGATGAATTCTTTAAGTTCTTTAGAATTCTTCTAAATTCTTTTGAACTCTTTGAATTCTTTTGAATTTTTTTTCAATCCTTCGAATTCAAAAATTAAGTTCTACTCAAAATTAAAACTAACGAACTAAAATTAAAAATTAATTAAAATTCTTCGAATACTTTTGGATTCTTCGAAGACTTTTGAATTCTCATGAATTCTTTCAATACTTTTGAATTCTTTAAAATCCTTTGAATTTTTTGAAGACTTTTGAATTCTTCAAATTCTTTTGAATTAAATTTTTTTTTCAATCCATCGAATTCAAAAATTAAGTATTACTTAAGATTAAAACTAACGACCTAAAATTGAAAATTAATTATAATTGTTTAAATACTTTTGTATTCTTTGAAGACTTTTGAATTCTTTGAATTCTTATGAATTCTTTGGAATGCTTTGAATTCTTTTGAATTCTTTTCATTAAAAAATTAAGTAATTTTCCAATTTTTTTCTGTCTACTTTGAATTAATTGAAATTTCATTTCACACTATAAAATGCTAAAAATAAATCTTATTTTTTTTCTTCTAAATGTTACTTTCATCAGATTTTTCAACAATACATTAACCAAGTTACACAATTGTTGGGACCTTCAAGATTACTGGGACACTTACCTTACTTAAAATTACAATAAACGATTTTTAAATTCCTAGAATTCTTTTGAATTTGTCTGAATTCTTTAGAATTCCTTGACTTATTTTGAATTCCTTGCATTATTTTCAATTTATTGAATTCCTTGAATTCTTTTGAATTCCTTGAATTCTTTTGAATTATTATGAATTCTCTTGAATGCTTTTTATTCTTTGAAGTTCCTAGAATTCTTCTGAATTCTTTGGAATTTCTTGAATTCATTTGAATTCTTATGAATTCTTTTTAATCCTTCGAGTTCCTTTGAAATCTTCGAATTCAGTTGAATTCTTATGAATTCCCCCTAACTAGGTAAACATTCCAGTAATCGTGATATTAGCACCAGTAATAGTGATGCCAGTTTTCTTCTTGTCTGTCTACTTTTAATTAATTGAAATTCCATTTCATACTATAAAATGCTGAAAAGGAATGTTATTTTTTTCTTCTAAATGTTACTATTATCATATTTTTTAACTATACATTAACCAAGTTACACGATTATTGGGACCTCCACGATTACTCGGACAACTACCTCACTTACGATTACAATAAACGACCTAAACTTAAAAATTAATTTCTTTGAATTTTTGAATTCTTCGAATTGTTTTAAGTTCCTCGAATTCTGCTGAATTCTTTGAATTGCTTGCATTCTTTGAATTGCTTGAATTCTTTGAATTGCTTGAATTCTTTGAATTGCTTGAATTCTTTGAATTGCTTGAATTCTTTAAATTGCTTGAATTCTTTGAATTGCTTGAATTCTTATGAATTCCTTTGAATCCTTTTAATTCATTTTAATTCTTTGAGTTCGTTTGAATTCTGCTAATTCTTTTGAATTCTTATGAATCCTTAGAATTCTTCTGAATGCTTTGAATTCTTGTGAATTCTCTTCAATCCTTTTAATTCTTTTGAATTCCTAGAAATCTCTTGAATTCTTCGAGTTCTTTTGATTTATTTGAATTCTTGTGAATTCTTCGAGTTCTTGTGAAGTCTTGTGAATTCTTCGAATTCTTTTGAATCCTTTTAATTCTTTTGAATTCTTCGAGTTCTTTTGAATTCTTCGAATTCTTATGAATTCTTACAGTTGTTTTGAATGCTTTGAATTTTTTTGAATTCTTAGCATTAAAAAATTAAGTAAGGGGTCGTGCACATAATACGTCACATGTTTTCCCTGGTTTGAATAAAGACGAGAATAAAATGGCCTCGAAGTCAAAAGGGGAAGCACGACACGCCGTGCCGGTCGCACTGGGTCGTTTTCGTCCCGCTAAAAAGTTCATGACTAGTGGAGGGCGGCTCGACTGCGCGTGTAGGTCCGTATCTGTACTAAGTTTTTTGATGAGGGGGTGCCGTACCCTGCCTTGTTTCGGTTTGCCAGCAATTTCAAAAGTGAATTTTCGCTTGGGACGAAATCGACCCATTTTCGACCGCACAGGGTTAATACATTACATTTTTCATATCAAAATAATACTAATATAAATATTTCCTGCAATTAAATGAGTGTTTCAAGAGAAAAATAACTGTTTTTTTTTAAATAGACTGACACACAACATGCTCTGAGCCCTCGCGCGTCGCACTAAACAATTTATGTATCTTCATATGTATATTCAATAATTATGAATATTTTCAATTTAAGATTTTTCAATATTACATGTGCATAATGGGAAATGATGCAATTTTGCATGTTTTTTTTTATAGTTCAATTTTTTAGGTTCACAATTGAAATTTATTCAATTCTATAGACTTACAATTTCAAATTTATTTTGAAGATTATATACAAAAATAATTACCTTAAAAATTCAAAAATTTTAAATTGTAACTCTTCAAAATTCTAGAACTTTGAATTGAAAATTTTTTTATTTTGAAAATTTAAATCAAAATCATCACAACTTGAGAATTTTCATTCATACATCTTTAAATCTAAAGAATTGTAAACTGCAAATAATTGAAATTGAAAAATTTTTAATTGTAAATTTTTCAAATTTACAATAAAAAAAAATGTTCCAAATTTCATACCTTTAAAATATAAATCTTGAAAATTTAATAGTTTGCAATTCCATATATTCAAAACGCGAGAATTTTACATTGTAACTGTCGAACTGAATATATTTCAAATGTAAATCTTCAAAAATAAACCACTCCAAACAAAACGCATTCAAAATTTCTCAATTTTCTATCATACACATTCAATATTAAAGAGTCTTCAATTGCAAAAATTTGAATTTAAAGAATTCCAAATGGCAAATCGTTCAAATTAAAGAATTTTTCATTGCAAATCTTCAAAATTGAACTAGTCTATTGAACAGTTTTATAAATTAAAAAATTTACCATTTAAAGTTATACAAGTTTAAGTTTTAAAATGAACAATTCTGTAATTTTGATGATGTACATTTCATTCGGAATTTCTTGAATTTAGAAGATTTATAATTGAAAACTTGAGTTTTGACTTGCAAAATTATCAAAATTTAAGAATTTTTATTTACACATCTCTAAAATTCAAGAGTTTTCAATTGTAAATCTTCAAAATTGAAGCATTAAAAATTACAAATCGCGAAATTGAAGAATTTGTCATTCTAAATCTTAGACATTAAAGAGTTGTTAATTTTGACAAGTTACAATAAAAATGTATATAATTTTGATGATTTACATTTGAAATTTATTCAATTTGGGCGGTCTAAAATTGAAAATAAGAAAATTTTGTAGGGACGACTAAAAATGCCAAAAAATAAAATTCCCGACACTGTAAAATTTCCGAAAAATAAAATTTTTTAATTATAAAATTTCCGAATAATTAAATTCCCGAACAGTTTATAATATTATTGAATTTGAAAATTCCCGAATAATAAAGTTCCCGACAAAAAATTGCTCAATTATAAAATATCCGAATTAGAAAATTCGCGAATTTGACCAATTAAATTTTTTATTCATTTATAATATTAATTGAATTATTACAATCAAATGTATATCACAAATAATTTTTTTTATGAGGAAATGTTTTAATTGTTTATATTCGGGAATTTTCTAGTTCGGGTATTTAATAATTCGGCAGTTTTCTGTCGGGAATTTTATTATTCGGAATTTCGGTAAGGTTATAAACTATTCTAATTATCAGGGCCTGAAATGTTCCAGTTTCGGACAAAAAACCTTTTTGTATGATTTAATTTGAAACGCTTTCAATTCCTAACATTTCAAGTAAAAATATTCCATTTTTAACAAAATAGATGACTCAATGAATTACACATTTGTTACGAGCAAAATATTTGTTTCATGAAGTCAACAGTTTAAGAGTGAAACTAGTTTTCACGATGAAATCATTATAATCTTTTCATATCTTCTCAAACTTGCTGAAACGTTTTTAAATCATTAAAAATCTTTTAAAGGTTTTGAAATATTTCAAACTGGTGTGCTGTACCTTTCTTGAAATCTTTCGGGAATCTTTTATAATCATTTCAAATTACTCGAATATTTGAAATCTTTATTAAATCTTCTCAAAAATTCGTAAATCGTTTAAAATCTTTGAAATCCTTGAACCTCTTGTTGAAATCTTTGAAATTCTCGTATTCTTTCCTACACTGCACTGATTGTAAACACTTCGTACTCCGAAAATCGCGATTCGCGTGTTAGAACTTAGAACCGGCTTTCGAGGCGACAACAATCGGCAGCGCTCGGTTGTCACTTGTGCTTCCACGAATTAATTGCTTCGATGATCTTCGTCGATCTTCGTGTGTGACTCTTGCCAAAAATAACTCGTCCAGTTGAAAAGAGACAAGTGGTGAGAGAGAGAGAGAGATTTCGTTTCTTAGCAGTGCCGGAAAGTACACTCGGGGTCCCGGGGCTCAGGACTGCAAATAAATTTTGGGGTCCCCTCGGAAATAGATTGAAATACACATAACATACAATTTTCCCTACGTAAAAAAATTTCGGCATGGGAATCAACTGATTATAGCAATATCTTTGATTATAGTATAGGTAGGCCGCACAGACGAGTCCCTATATCCCCTATTGTACCACATATTCAGTGTAGGTCCCTATCTCAAGTACCCTATTTTCAAGATTTGGTCCCTATGCTACCCTACTTGCAACCCATAATGGAACTTTAAAAAAATGTGTCATAAGATCAAAGCTTCCAAGGGTCAGGCATTTTGAAGTATACCATTAAGCCATTTCCCTTTCGGGGTAGGCGTGACACTACCCGATTCGGGTAGTGTTTCTAATAATAATAATAGTAATAGCAAAAATCAGGGAATTTCTGTAAGAAGTAACTGTAAAAAATAATCAGGGCTACCACACAGTCACCATTAATCACTTTTTTTCTCAAATCAATTTTTAGTCACTTTTTTAAATGAAAAGATCACATTAATCACTTTTCTTTCAATAAATTAACTCATGGGTTAATCACTATTCAATTCAGGTCTATACCTATTTCTGAATTGTCTTGAATTCTTTTGAAATATTTCTGGGTATTTTTAAAGATTCCTAGAAAATTTTAATATATTTCAATAATTTGAAGGGATTTTTAAGAATTTAGAGTATTTTTAGGGTTACCAGCTGGGTCTTGTGAAAAATCAGTGCATGTCCGTCTGGCCCCCCCCCCCCAGTAAGTAGGTAACCAAACCTCACCTAGCCAAACGTCATTTAAAAAAAAATAATAATGCGATTCGACGAATCAGGCTGTAACGAGAGGTTACACACGTGTGCGTTATCAACGCACACGTCAACCGTACTCCCGTCACCTAAACCTAGCATCCCCACCTCTAGCGAACTGACAGCTATCACGGTGACTGACCGTTTAAATTGGTGCACGACGCGAAGAACGGGCAGTCCAGCTGGATACGGCGAACCGTGCATATCGGGGAGCTGGTGCCCAGGGAAGACTCTCGCGCTCTCCCTATCAATAGGCGCAACTATGGTAGTGGTAGTACCGGCAAGAATCGCAAGGTGTAGGAGCACCTATACTTGCCATTCTTAAGTTAGTCTCGGAAATGAGAATTGCCAATCGACAGGAGCACTTGTGATTGTCAATTCCGAAGGCCGTAGAAATATCAATCAACGGGCGCACCCGTGGTTGCCATTTCGCGCATTACCGACGTTACCGACATTACCGACCTTACAAATACGTGTACGATTTCTGTAACGAACAGGCGCACTTGTCGTTACAAAAATCCAAACATAAAGGTTAACTGACAGGAGCACCTGTAGTTACCATTTATCACCGTTTTCGACTTTACCGACATTTAGCAAAATTCCGTTTGGAAGTACTAGAGAAGGGAGGAATAAATTTGCACCTAACAGGCGCACCTGTGGATGCCAATTTGGCCGACATAAATG
>CAKNYM010040781.1:20982-59251 GCA_932195095.1 Andricus curvator
GCACCTAACAGGCGCACCTGTGGATGCCAATTTGGCCGACATAAATGCTAATCTATAGGCGCACCTATGATTACCATTTTGCCATAGACTTACCGGTACATCACCGACATACCGACCGTACCGTATCATTCCCTACCTCAACCTCTCTTTCCACAATTACCGTACCGACCATAGAGGGGAAGATTTAGGGCGCGGATAATTGTAAAACCGATGACTGTCGAGTAATTACCCGTAACTCTCAAAAGTTCTTTATCTGTAATTTCAGGAACCGGAATAAATATAAAAGGGAACCCGATCCCTTTCTGCCTCCGTTCGGTTATTCATCACGCTCAAACTGATAGGACAACATTCATCACATACACACGTAAAAGCTGTTACCGCGTTACACTCGACATCTACATTTATTACTGTAACTTACGCACACGCAAATGCACACACACACACACACACACACACAGACGCTCACGCACATTAATCACACAAAGTCACTAGGCTATAAGTTAGGTTTGTAATTTTTGGTAGGAAATAAATACTTTTGATACTTTCGTTAATTAAAAGATCTGTCTTTAATTGTCTCGAAATACCTAACCATGGCTAGACTGAAGCGTCCGCAGAGACAATTAGTGGGGAGGGGTAAAACAGATCATCACAAGGCAAATAACATTGATCATGTCAAACAAGAAAATAGACGAAATAGTAAGACCAAGCACAAAATTCTTATTTAACTTGGCATCTTAGTTTTATTTATCGAAAATACTATGGAAAAATAGAAAATCCAAATTTCGAGCCAAACGATTCAAAATACAGGGAAAACTCTCAAAAAGGAATTATAACTTTTGAAAAGTCCTAAAAAAATGTATTTTGACCCCTTTTTGATAGGATTTGTCATTTTAATTTTATTTATCGAAAATACTATGGAAAAATAGAAAATTCCAAGCGATTCAAAATACAGGGAAAACTCTCAAAAAGGAATTATAACTTTTGAAAAGTCCTAAAAAAATGTATTTTGACCCCTTTTTGATAGGATTGGTCATTTTAATTTTATTTATCGAAAATACTATGGAAAAATAGAAAATCCCAAGCGATTCAAAATACAGGGAAAACTCTCAAAAAGGAATTATAACTTTTGAAAAGTCCTAAAAAAATTTATTTTTACCATTTTTTGATAGGATTTGCCATTTTATAAGTTTTCTTTATCGAAAATACTATGGAAAAATAAAAAGTCCCGATTTCGAGCCAAACGATTCAAAATACAGGGAAAATCTCAAAAAGGAATTATAAATCTTGAAATGTCCTACAAAATTTTATTTCAACCATTTTTTGATAGGACTTGTAATTTTAGTTTTATTTGTCGAAAATACTGTGGGAAAATAGAAAACTCAAATTTCGAGCGCGAAGCGCGCGACTTGATTGACGTGCGCTAAAACTTGCTAGTGAAGCGAGGTTTGAGTCCAGCCCAACGAGAAGTGCTCACGCAGGGAGCCGATTTTTTTAAACGTTGTGTTCAATTGTTAACTAGTTAAATTATAATATTTAGATAATAGACTTGCATGTTGGTGGCGGAAGTGAGAACGTGTTTAGTGACAGGTGGAGAGAGAATTTTACGGAATTTGTGAGGAAGGTGTGAGTCCTGGGCTTTCGAGGGTTCAAGGGTGGTTCTCGAAAAGTTAGGGGATGCTAAGGGAGAGAAAGGGGTGTCTGCAGGGACTGAGGAATTAAAAAAAAAAAAGAGGGGAAAAAAAAGGAAAATTTGGCGGCGAAACACGCCAACATTTTGCAGAGACATCTGTCGGTTGCGGCAGGTACTGCATGGATAGATCCCATTTACCGGCGGTAGAGCGGGAGGTGGGCAGCGAGAGTACTGGCAGTGCTGGTAGTGAAACCGACGGGGAGGAAATTTTCCACAAGCCACGACGGCCAACAACGCGTCGCCCGGTGTCGAGCGGTGCGTCGGGGAGAGGGAGAAACCGGGACGGTGGCAACGAAGGAAGCGAGAAGGTAAGGGAGAGAGCGTCAAGCGCAAGTGACGGGGAGGATCTCTTGAAAAGGAAGAGAGACAGCCAAGAGAGTCCGGAGAAAAGCGAGGTCGAGAGCCCGTTTAAAAAAAGCGGGATAACACCGAGGTCACCCCCCCCCCAAAAAATGGAGGGGATGTTGGAAAAGGAGGCTCTCGGGATGTTGTTAGGCGAGATCAGGGGGCTGAGGGAGGACGTAAGGGGGACCAAGGAGCAGATGGAAGGTATGAGGGAAGACCTGCGAATCAGAGATGAGAAATGGGAAAAGGAGGTGAAAGAGCTGAGAGAGAGAGTAGATGGGTTAGAGAGGGAAAGAAAAGAAAAAGAAGTTAAAATAAAACAGATGGAAGAGGAGATTAGGGCGTGGAAAGAAAGGACGGAAAAAAGGCTTGAGAAGGTGGAGGGCAGGACGGAAATGGAAATAGGAGTCGGGGGTAGCGGGGGCGAGATTAAAGGTATTTGGGAGAGGGTAGGGAATATGATAGAAGAGAAAGTGGGAGAGCGTAGGAATGAAAAGGAGGAGAGGGCGGATAGGGAAAAGATAAGGGCAATGGAGTTGAGAATGGAGAGAAAGGAGAAGGCAGACAGGAGAAATAATATTGTGATAAGAGGGTTGAAGATGAAGAGCGGGGAAGAAAGGGAGGGCGTGGAAGCGCTGCTACAGAGCATAGGGTGGAATAAAGGCAGGGTAGGGAAAGTTAAGTTGGAGGGGAGAAAGGAGAAAGAAGTGGCGGTTGTGGAGTTGGAGAGCTGGGAAGAAAAATTGGGGGTAATGAGAAATAAAAATAGGATAAAGGATAAGGAAGTTTTCATCGATCACGATTTGACGAGAAAGGAAAGGGATGTACAGAGAATGCTGTACGACAGGGCTAGGAGGGAGAGGAGTGAAGGGAGATCGGCGAAGGTAGGATATCGGAAAATAAAAATAGACGAGAAAATGTGGGTGTGGGACGAGGAGAAAGAGGTGTTGAAGGAAGTGCAGGGGAATTTGTTTCGTAGGAAGTAGGGGGGCGGGGGTAATGCAGGGTAGAGCAGTTGTGAAGGTGCTTTACTGGAACGTAGCAGGGGTAAAGAAGAAGGATGAGGAGTTCTGGAGGTATATCCAGGAATTTGATGTGGTAGGACTGGTAGAGACGTGGGTGGAAAGAAAGGAATGGGATAGAATAGAGCCAAAGCTGCCAAGGGGGTATAGGTGGAGACTCCAGGAGGCGGTCAGAGTGAAGAAGAAAGGAAGGGCTAGTGGGGGAATTATAACGGGGATTAGAGATGGATTAGAGGAAGAAGCTCACGGAGAGGTAGAGGGGGAGGGAGTGCAAATGAGGAAAGTAAAGATAGGAGGGGTAATGTGTAAGTTTGTGACAGTGTACAATAAGGATGGGATGGAAAGAATTAAAGAAAGGGTGGAAGACCTGTTAGGTGAAAGAGAAGAGGGTATGGTGGTACTGGGTGGGGACTTTAACGCGAGGATGGGGAGGGAAGGGGGCCTTTACAGGGAAGGGGAGAGCTTCGAAAGGAACTCAAAGGATAGGTTAATAAATAAGGAGGGGGAGATTCTAAGGGACTGGATGGAGGATAGAGGCTGGGCGGTGGCAAATGGTATGGCAACTGGGGACGAAGAGGGAGAGTACACATACGTAGGTAAGGTGGGGGTATCGGTAATAGATTATGTAGTTATGAATATGCAAGGGTGGGAGGAGATGGAGAGATTCGCAGTAGAAGGGAGGGTAGAATCAGACCATCAGCCATTAGGGTTGTGGATAAGGGGTGAGAACGGCGGAAGGCAAGGTGGGGAAGAAGTGTCGACGGGGGAGAGGGTTAGCTGGACGAGGGAGGCGATAGAGAAATATAAGGAGCAGTTAGGGAAGGTACGCTTCGAAGGGGAGACGGTGGAAGAGATATGGGAGGATTTAAAAGAGAAAGTGAAAGGGTGCGTGCAAAAGAAGGTATTAAAAAAGAAGAAGAAAGGAATGGTGAAGCCGTGGTGGGATAGGGAATGTAAAAAGATGAAAAGAAAGGTGAAGAGGAAGTATAAGAAGTGGAAAGAGGGTACTGCGAAAAGGGAGGAGTACGTAGAAATTAGGAAGGGGTTTAGATTGATGTGTAAGAAGAAAGAACAGGAAAAGGAGAAAGAGATGGAGGAGGAGTTAGGAAATGTTAAGACAGAAGGGGACGTCTGGAAGATAATAAATAGGTTTAGGAAGCGTAGAGTACGGATAAGCGACAAGATAGGGAGTGAGGAGTGGAGGGAGTTTTTTAAAGAATCATTTCAGGGCTCAGATTCAAGGAAGAGAGATGATGGGAGTAGAAGAACGGGGGAGGCAGAGATGGAGGAGTTGAATGACGAGGAGATAGAGAAACAGATAAGGAAGTTAAAAAGGTCAAAATCAGCAGGGCTGGATGGGCTAGAGAACGAAGCATGGCTGTTTAGTACACAGGAGGTTAGGGAGAGGCTGAAGGCGGTAGTGAAGAAAGTATGGAGGGGGGAGGGATTCCCACGAGGGTGGAGAGAAGGATTAATAGTGCCTCTGTATAAGAAAGGAGAGAGGGATAGGCAGGAAAATTATAGGGGGATTACGCTAATGAATACGGCGTATAAAGTATACGCGATGGTAGTAGCGGAGAGGCTGCGGAAGGATGTCGAGGGGAAAGGAATATTGCCAGAGACGCAGGCGGGCTTTAGGGCAGGTAGGAGTACTATCGACAATATCTACGTTCTGCAGCACGTGGTGGATAGAGAATTAGCAAAGAAGGGATCGAGAGTGTACGCGTTTTTTGTGGAGGAGGTTGTGGGAGGCGATGCAAGAGAGGGGAGTGGAGAGAGGCCTGATCGAGAGGGTAAGGGAGATATATGAAGAAACCAAAGATAAGGTAAGAGGAGGACAGGGGATTTCGGAGGGATTCTGGATGGATAGGGGGTTAAAACAAGGGTGTCCGCTTAGCCCGACGCTTTTTGCGATTTTAATTGCGGATATGGAAAGTAAGCTGGAGGCCGGAGTGGTAGGAGGAGTCAGGATAGGAGGGGTTAGAATTTGGTCGCTAGCGTATGCAGATGACATAGTGTTGTTGGCAAAAAGCGAGGAGGCCTTAAAGAAAATGATGAAGAGGTTGAGAAGATACCTGGATAAGAACAGGTTAGAACTGAATGCGGAAAAGTCCAAGGTTATGGTTTTCAGAAAAGGAGGTGGAAGGGATAAGGAAGGGGAGTGGAAGTGGAAGGGAAAGGCGGTGCAGGCGGTGAAAGAGTTTGTGTACCTGGGCTTCTTGTTTCGGAGGAATGGCGGAGTGGATGGTCACATAAAAGAGAGAGTGAGGAGGGCAAATGTGGTGATGAGGCAGGTGTGGGGGTTGGGAAAGAAGTTATTCGAAGATGATTTTGGGAGGAAAATGAAATTGTTTGACTCACTAGTGATGAATGTGCTATTGTATGGAGTAGAGGTGTGGGGGTGGAAGGAAAGCGAAGAGGTAAATAGGATACAGGAGAGGTATGTAAAGTGGACACTGGGGTTGGCAAGGAACACGCCTAATTATATTGTCAGGAGGGAGACGGGGAGAACGAGTGTAGGGATTCTAGCGGGGAGTCGAGCGTGTAAATATGAGGAGAAATTTTTGGAAGAGGGGGGAAGTAAGCTGGTTAGGGAGTGTTGGTGGGAGAAGGAGAACAGGAGAGGGGGTGGGAAGATGGAGGTTGAAAGAGAAAGGTATTTTAGAACGAATGGACTGCATATTGATGAATTGAGAAGGATGCATGAGGAAGGAAGGAAGGTATATGAGTTGGTTAAGAAAAACAGCATGGAGAGAGAGAAGACAGCAGGGGAAGAGAGAATAAGAGAGACAAGGTTTAATGGGAACTATGTGTGGATTATGCCAAGGGCGAGAGCGCAATATTTGTGTGAGAAAGGAGAGAAAGGAAGTCAGGAGCTTATAGCGAGGATGAGATGTGGGTGCATGGAGGGTTTCAATAGGTTCTGGCTCGATAGGGAAAAGAGGATGTGTGAACTATGTGGGAAGGGGGAGGCAAGAGTGGAGCACTGGTTGGAGGAGTGCGTGGAGGTGGAAAGGAGTGGGATAAGCATGGAGGTATTGATGCACGAAAGGGGGGACAAAAGGGCAGTAGCATGGGTGAAGGGAGTATTGGGTAAGATGGAGAAGAAGAGAAGGAAGGAGGAAGAGGAATGGAGAAGGAAAGATTGTAAATAGAGGAGGAAGTATATATAAGTAATTGTAAATATTGTAAATAGTAGATAAGTATTAGGTATTAGTCGCGGAGGCAGAGTTTGGTAATGCGAGGCAAGCAAAAAAGTAGGGAATGCGAGCGAGGCGAGGCGAAGCGAGGAAGGCAATGCGATAAGAGCGAGCGGCGTTAGATATAAGGTGTGGAAGGATGTTAGTTTTAAGGGTTAGTTGTAAGAAAATTCTGTAAAAAATGGAAGTGTAAGCAAGTCAATTTTTTAAGGCCAGCAGGCTGAAAAATAAACGTTTATCTTCTTCTTCTAATATTTAGATAATATGAATATTTCTAAAATCATTTACTTTGAAAAAATTTAATTTTTAAGCGTACGTCTTGAATGTAAAGAATTTGAAATTGCAGTTTTCAAGAATGAAAAATTGTAATTTTTGGAAAAGAAACTTTTGATTTGATCAACTGTAAATATTAATTTATTGGCAAAAGTTTAAATTGAAATATACTTTGAGTATTAAAGAGGGGACAACAATTGATTTTACAAGACAAATTTTCACGTGTCAAATTTAACTGTTCGAAATTCTTAGTAGTTGAAGAATTATAAACTCCCGAGTTATTTTATGGAATATTCTCTATTTTGAAATAACTTCAAAATAATTGATCAAAAATTAAGGGCTTTTATTCAATTTCAAATTGTAATCGAATATTGTTTCACTCTAAAATATTCAATTTTTGACCCATGCAATTTTAAATTTTTTGGAAAAACCCATTATTTAATCAGTAGCAATATTTGACTATTCATTTGAAACGAATTTTATTTTTATTTATTTATTATTATTTATTTATTATTTTTATTTTATTCTTCAGGTCAGCCCTGAAGAAGTGAACTGCAATGTTCACGAAACGTCGGCAATATTTATAAAACGCACACGATTGAAACCCGAAAAAGCTTTAATTTAAAATTTTAAAATATTAAACTTTAAATTTTAAATTTATTATAATGAATCATCGTGAAAGCATGAAATCTATTATTAAAGTTTTATAATGTCTGAAATGGCTTTTCAAAATTTATTTTTAACATTTCAATATGATCATGTGTAAAAAATAGTTTCAATAATTTTTATTACAAATATTTCTTTTCAAACCAGCCTGGCCAACAACTTCATAATTAATTGATCTACTTTAATTTTTAAGTATCATGCAATTTTACTATATAAATTTAACAACTGTGAACAATTTAATATTTATCAACACAAATAATTTCATTATTTTTCAATAGTCGTGTCAGGAATTACTGAGATCTTTGAACAATTTCGCCATTACCGACGCTGTCTCTAGAGACTGGTCACTAAGCTTCTGCCAACAACCGCGAGTGCAACGTGGCGCTGTCAGCATTTTCCAAATACAGAGCCCTCTATATTTCGAAATGCTTTTCGCGCTAAGAGACAAACACTTCTGCTATCCATCACCTCGCTCCTGCACTACGTTTGAATGATTGCATTTCAATCAGAAATAATATTTTGCCAATTTTTATATAATCTATATATACTGCATTGCTAATTTCTTCTTTTTCGGTGAAGTGAAAATGCACCAGACACTTGTAATTGGCAAAAGAAAATACGATGTGATCAGCCGCCATATTTAAATAATTTGAACTACAAGAGCTTCTAGGCGAACATTACAAATATTAAAAATATATATTTAGCAACAATATAGCAACTTTAATTGACCAGACGGACCTGTCCCATAATATTACCTATCATTTAAAAAAAAATTATCACGATATTTCAATTTCCCTCTTTTTAAAGTGGCGGAAAAAATAACATGGGAAAGTCGGTAATTCGTTTTTTAAAATGTCTCACATGCCCTTAATACAGAATACAGACATCATTTAAATGAATCGCAAATGAGGAAAGCGCGCCAAAGCAACTGGATTTTAAATTGGATTTTGATTATTTTATGATACTTTGATATATTTTGTTGACATTCATAATTTCTGTCTGTAAGTTAATAGAAATATTGTGATATTTGTTTATAAAAATGGATTCTATTATTCGTCTTTTATAAGTATTTTTTTCTCTAGCCAGAATTTTAATATTGTTAAAATCAAAATCAAAGTGATGGTTGAAGTTCCAACAATGTTGTGATAGGCCTGTATTCAAATTTCCAACTCTACAATCTCTTTTATGTTCAGAAACTCTAGTTTTTAATGTTCTACCTGTTTCACCAATATACACTTTTTCACAACAATTACATTTTATAAGATAAACAATTCCAGACAAATTTTCGGTGTTATCAGTATCTTTTTGGTTAAGTAAAAATTTTTTAAGAGTGTGTTGATTGCTAAAATAAACATTTATGTTACATTTTTTAACGATTTTCTCAACCTTTCCGAGAGACCATGAACATAAGGTAACGTAACTTTTAGATCGGATTTTTTATAAGTGTCAATCCAGTTATTTCTCCTACTAGAACTATTGTAGATTTCATGAATTCTTTCTCGAATAATGTTATTTTATTAAAGGAAGAGGATCTGAAAGGAATAATTTACTTAATGATATGCTGAAAAGTTTGGCATGGAAACTAACCTCAATAGGTGATACCGTGCATGAAAACATTGGTCTAAACAGGTGATCTCGCTTCCGACCTACTCTGGCGGACGACGAGAAAGAAGGAAATAGAAATGAGAGAGACCCTGGCGGACCGAACGAACGGAGCGGATACGCTCAAGCGTATCCTCACAGTATCCACATCGTATCCTCTCCGTATCATGCAAGAAAAACTCATTAAAAAAGGAAGATGAACATTTCACTTGTTGAAATTCGGATTCGACGTGAAATTTGGAGTTGAACGGTCAGAGAGTAATCGCAATAGTTTTTCTTGCAACATTACAAACTTTAAAAAAATATAATACTTATCGATAACGTGGGCCGAAGGCGACTTCAAACGCATCGTCGACGGATACCATTAGTATACCATTAAGCCATTTCCCTTTCGGGGTAGGCGTGACACTACCCGATTCGGGTAGTGTTTCTAGGTTGATAACTTGTAGTAAATAACTACAAGTGTGGGCTCACCACACCCACGATGTGCCAACAGCACTCAGTTTTCTCGAATGGTCACCCATCCAAGTGCTAACCGCGCCCAACGCTGCTTAACTTCAGTGATCTGACGAGAACTGGTTTTTTCAGCGTGGTATGGCTGTTGGATAACGCCTATTAACTGCTACTGAACGACGATGCGTTTGAAGTCGCCTTCAGCGCACGTCATCGATAAGTATTATATTTTTTTTAAGTTTTTAATGTTGCAAGAAAAACTATTGCGATTACTCTGTGACCTTTTAACTCAAAATTTCACGTAGAATCCGAATTTTAACAAGTGAAATGTTAATCTTTCTTTTTTAATGAGTTTTTCTTGCATGATACGGAGAGGATACTGTAAGGATACGCTGTAGTGTATCCGTTCCGTTCATTCGGTCCGCCAGGGGAGGGAGAGAGAGAAGGAAGGAAACAAAAAACATTTGCCGTACGTGCGACAATGTGTATTATCAATAACTTGTTTTGATTTCCGGCGATTAATTCTGGTGCATTATACATATTTACAAAATGTCCTCTACACAGGATAATAGTGCACTTTCAGTGAATTATGCACAGTCGTTAAATTGTGCGCATAAAAGTGCAGTGAAGCTAATCCCATTGTGGATGGTACTGAATGTGCTGGTTGTCAGACGGCCTATCACACATCATGTGCGAAAAGTTTAAGAAAACTTCGGAACGGGCCGTTTGTTGTTTGTTGTGGTTCCAGAGCAAGCTCCCCTGCTGATTCAATACAAAGTCAAAATGACGAGACGGTGGATTATGCGGTCATTAGAGATCTACTATATACAAAGTTTGCGAAGTTCGAGCTGAAAATGGATGGAGTCATTGACGGTATGACAGAAGTTAAAAATTCGATAGAGATATTGAAAGCCGACCAAAAGGCTATCGATGGGCGAATTTGTGAAATAGAGTCAAAAACCTCAAACGTGGAGGAAACAGTGGATAAAGTTGAAATATTAGTGCATGCAAAACAAGCAGATTACTCACAGACTGGCACCAGCCCTATTGACATCAACCTGATTAAGCAGAGCATAGCAGAGATGGAAGATGGATACAGTAGAAAGAATAAGGTTATGATCTTTGGATTAAAAGAAATTTCAGAATCTGGTAGTGCAGTCCAAACAGTTGGTAAATCTATGCAGAATCAGCCGAACCCAAGACCTGTCAAGATGACTCTAGCATCAGAATATCTGGCGCGGAAGTTCCTGAGAGCATTCTCGACATTAGTCAAGGACTAAAAGAATCAAACCATTCTAAAAGGTATAAGGATAACTCCCGACCGAACAACTGCACAGAAAGAGGAACTTCGGCAACTAGCTCTCGAAATCCAGGATCGGACGTTGAAAAGAGAAATGAATTTACGGATAGCCTATCGACAAGGAACTCCAGTAATAGTGAAGCAAGCTGTCAAGAAATCAACTCGCCAGGAAGAAGAAGAAACAACAGCAGAAAGCTAATAAGTATATATTATGAAAATGTTAGAGGCCTGAATACGAAGACTGAGCAGGTCAGGTTATTCTCACTAGCTAATAGATATGACATATTTATATTTACTGAAACATGGTTAAATTCAAATGTACTTTCGTCTGAGCTTTTGATAGGAACAATGATATCTGCTTCCGTGATGATAGGGAAGGCATGACCAAGGGTGGGGGCTCACTAATAGCTATAAATACTGAATTAAAATGTACAGAATTAAATTTAGATATTATTAAATGCTCCTGTCCCAATATTAATATGGTTTGCTGTAAAGGCTTTTGCGGATACATTTTCTGTCACTGTACTTGCGGTCTATATTCCACCTTATATATCTATGGAGGAATTTGTTCCATTTGTTAATGCAATAGACGAGGTATATAGCGTTTATGATTCTAAAATACTTATAGCAGGAGATTTTAATGTAAAGAATTTTGTTGCCTCGTCGCAGGGACTTATGACGGATCATAAGACAGATGTTATTCTTGAACTTGCTCAGTCTTTGGATATAACCCAATATAATAATGTGTTCAATAAAAATAATAGATGCTTGGACCTAGTTTTTGCGAGCGAAATTTGTACTATTGAACCTCTAAGTGTAACTATGGCACCAGAAGAGGATCGTCATCCCACGCTCCATATCTTAATGCATTCCCTGGCGAACCGAACGAACGGAGCGGATACGCTACAGCGTGTCCTCACAGTATCCACATCGTATCCTCTCCGTATCATGCAAGAAAAACTCATTAAAAAAGGAAGATGAACATTTCACTTTTTGAAATTCGGATTCTACGTGAAATTTTGCGTTAAAAGGTCACGGAGTGATCACAATAGTTTTTCTTGCAACATTAAAAACTTTTTACAAAAAAATACTTATCAATAACGTGGGCTGAAGGCGACTTCAAACGCATCGTCGACGAATAACGCCTATTAACTGTTACTGAAAGACGATGCGTTTGAATTCGCCTTCAGCGCACGTCATCGATAAGTATTATATTTTTTAAAAGTTTTTAGTGTTGCAAGAAAAACTATTGCGATTACTCTGTGAGCTTTCAACTCCAAATTTCACGTTGAATCCGAATTTCAACATTTGAAATGTTAATCTTTCTTTTTTAATGAGTTTTTCTTGCATGATACGGAGAGGATACGATGTGGATACTATAAGGATACGCTGTAGCGTATCCGTTCCGTTCGTTCGTTTCGCCAGGGTTGTGCCTACACTGTCAAAAATCATAATTTTAAGTTAGGCAGAATAGGTAATTTTAATTATAAAGACGGAGATTTTGTTCAGTTGTATCTAAATATTATGAAAATTGATTGGGCAAATTTATATGAGATTGATAACTCTAAGGAAGCCTGTAAATTTTTTTATGAAAAACTCGTACAAGAAGTTGATAATTTTATTCCAAGGTTTAAAAGTGAAAAATCAAAACAACAGTTTCCTACTTGGTTTTCTAACAAATTAAAAAATTTCATCAAAATAAAAGAGAAATTGAGAAAAAAGTTTAGGAAAGATGTATTTGATGTCACCTTACTTCGAGAAATTAAACTAAAAATAAAAACAATAACTTCCACTGATCTGATTAAATATATATCACATTCTGAGGAAGCTTTAAAAAAGGATCCCTCGAAAGTGTGGAACATAACCTCAAAGCTAAAAAATGAATCACGTATACCTGGCATTATTAAGTTTAATGACACCGAAATTAGTAAAGAAAATGAGATTGTACAGGCTTTCGCGGATTACTTTGATAATGTTTTTGATCATGATGTATCGGTTGTTGATAATAACGTTCGTGGTATGGGATGTGGCGATCTGTTTGGTAGCTACGTACATATTAATTCGGCTCAAGTTAAAGGTGCTATTAAGAAACTATCTAATAAACCTACGGCAGGCATGGATAAAATTTCCAACTACATTTTCAAAGATTGTCCTCCGGTAATAACTGATCCTCTCACATACATTTTTGATACGGCACTGAAAACAGGAAAATATCCTGAATTATGGAAACAAACCAGGGTGTGCCCGGTTTTAAAAAAGGGGGATAGATCGGACATTAAGAATTATAGACATATTTCCATTGTTTGTAATTTCTCTAAAGTTTTTGAAATTTGCATGTCTGAAATCTTGATGTCTTACCTAAAACCAAATTTGATATCTGAGCAACACGGCTTTGTTTCTGATAGATCGACGGTAACTAATTTAGCTACATTTTCACAATATACGGCAAATGTAATATTTGAAGGAGATCAGGTCGACGCTATCTATCTTGATTTTTCGAAAGCTTTTGATAAGGTAAATCATAAATTACTTTTGGATAAACTGATCAACCTTGTTACACCTTTTAATTTAGTGATATTATTGGAGAACTTTCTGAAAAATAGGAAACATTATGTTCAGTATACTGGTTACTCATCCAATTGCTATCAGCGAACTTCTGGGGTTCCGAAGGGGTCTAATTTCGGTCCTATATTTTACATAATATTCTGTAATGACATAAAAACCGTAATAAACCTACCATTTTTGTCGTGACGACACCAAAATCTATTTTAGATTGAATAATTTAGAAGCTTGTTTCTGTTTGCAAAGTTGTCTTGATATGTTTTCTAACTGGTGTTTGAAGAATAAGCTTCGTTTAAACATTTCGAAGTGTATGGTAATTACCTACTCTCGAGCATCAAATCCAATTTTTGTTTCATTATATGATTAATGATTCTAAGCTGTGCAGGGTTTATTCGATACTCAATCTGGGAGTTAAGTTTAACGCTCAATTGCGTTTTAAGGAGCATAATAATCTAGAAGATTTTAGGACAATTTTTGCAATTTCGTAGAATTTATTAAAATTTTATGAAAAAATCAAATCATTTTAAAAGATATTTAGAAGTTTTGAAAATTTTTCAAACAAAATTAAAAATATGTAAACATTACAAAAAATGTCAAATAAAATGTAGATTTTTGAAGATTTTGAAATAAAATTATGTAGCTGTTCAAGCATTTTGAAAGGTTTCAAGATGATAAAAATTTTTGTCAAGGCTCCTGGGAAAATGTAAAGTTAATTTCTAGTGAAAAAAATAAGTTTTGAGAGAATGTTTTAAAAGATTTCAAAACAAATTTTGATGTATAAATAACAATTAAACAATTATTCATTTGCAACGACTTCAAAATTATAATAATTTAACTTCTAATTTAAAAAGTGTTCAATTTAAAAAAATTGTAATCTTTCAATTTTTATTGTTTCTAACTTAAAATTGCCTAAAATGATATAATTTTGAAAATTTATAAAGGACCCCGCACCAAATGTACACTAAATGGCTTTTGGTAAACAATTCTAAACCTAATTTTTTTTTTGTATTTTCGAACCTGCAGAGCAAAAATTCGACAGGAAAAAGTAACAAAAATTGACAGTTTTTAGACAAACACTTGTCAAAGTTTTAATTTTTACGTGTATTTTATTAGAAAAATGCTTATTTTAGTGAAATGTTTTTTTTCTCAAAACCTTTTTGATAGATTTGGCTGAAAGTTTCACATTTGACGATCAGATTCACCGAAACAACAGGTTCGTACCCACGAACTAGAAAGATTAACGATTTTTTTGAGTATACAGCATGTTTTGGGGGTGTTTCCATATCTTGAACATCCAAGTATGGAAATCATAATTTCTCAGTAAATAAAATCACTAGAGATTTTTTATTCAACTGCTACGGTATGAAATAACTTTCAAATAAGTGGAGGAAGCGTGCATAGCAAGAATATGTCTTTGAATTAATTTTAAGGGATGTTTTACCATCCCTCCAACATTGAAACCAGGAAAATGGCATTCCTTAATGAACAAAAACACAAGAGATGTTATGGTTAAAATATCAGGGTAGGTAATGACTTCAAAATATGTACAAGATACGTTTACTTACTAGGATATATCTCTGAATTTACTTCCAGGGTTGTTTTATTATCCCTTGAACATTGAATCCGGAATATCGACAACTACCCTGATAATAAATTCAAACGCCGATCTTGCAAAGAAACGCTTTCTGTGTATGTTTTAAAGTGATTTTGTTGGCCAATGTATTATTAAAAAAATCTCTGGTGCTTTATCCCGTATAAATTGTCGATTTCCTTGTTTCAATAATTAATGGATGATTAAACTACCCTGACAATAAATTCTAATGCAAATCCTGCTTAAAAGACGCTTCCTGTGTATGTTTTAAAGTGATTTTGTAGGCCTGACTATTAATACAAAAAATCTTTGGTGATTCATCCTTAACAAAATTTTAATTTCTTTGATTCTCCAATTAAGGGATGATTAAACAACCCTTTACAAAACTTCAAAGACAAATCCTATCCTCATATATTAATCAGAAAACCTTGTGTGATTTTAGTTATTAAGAAATGTCGATATTCCGGATTCAATGTTCAAGGGATAATAAAACAAACCTTAAAGTAAATTCAGAGATATATTCTAGTAATTAAACGTATCTTGTACTTATTTTGAAGTCATTTCCTACCCTGGTATTTTAATCAGAACATCTCTTATGTTTTTGTTCATTAAGGAATGCCATTTTCCTGGTTTCAGTGTTTAAGGGATTTTAAAACATCCCTTAAAATTAATTCAAAGATATATTCTTGTTATATGCACGCCTCCTCTACATATTTGAAAGTTATTTTTATACAATAGCAGCTGAATACAAAATCTCTAGTGATTTTAGTTACCAAGAAATGATGATTTCCATACTAGGATGTTTAATGTATGAAAACACCCCCAAACATGCTGTATGCCCAAAAAATCATTAATCCTTCTAGTTCGTTGGTATGAACCTTTTGTTTCAATAAGTCTGATCGTCAAAATGTGAAACTTTTAGCCAAATCTATCAAAGTGGTTTTGTGAAAAAAGACCTTTCACTAAAATAAGCATTTTTCTATTAAAATGCATGTAAAAATTGCAACATTGACAAATGTTTGTTTGAAAACTGCCCATTTCTCTTACTTTTTTCTTTCGAATTTTTGCTCTGTAGGTTCGAAAATACAACAAAAAATTAGATTTAGAATTTTTTACAACAAGCCATTTACGGTACATTTGGTGTGGGGTCGTTTGTTGATTCATTCTTCAATTTAGGGCATTGAAAATGATTATGATGAAGAATTTTTATATTGGCATTAGGGTCTTACGAGTATATTTAATTAACAAATGTGCATTTCATCAAAATTAAGTTGGCAAACGTTTCGACCACGGATAGGGGTCCTCCTCAGTGCATAAGTAAATCTGCTGAAATCGGTGAAAGAGGAGAGCCCATTAGCAGCTCTTTTTTTCGGAAGTAAGTTTTGCCCTTGAAATTAAAATCCGTACTATCTAGACTTATAGACGTTCTACAAGTTTTCAATTCGAACGATTTTGAAATTAAATTCACGCTAGAAAAAGAACAAAATAGGGCGATCAACTTCCTGGATGTCACTTTTCACAGAAATGACATTCAAGAAATAAACTGCAACTGGTTCCGCAAACCCACCTGGTCAGGTAGATGCCTAAATTTCGATTCAAACCACCCACAAAAATACAAAAAAAGTGTAATTTTCAATATGGTCAATAGAGCCATTCTCCTTGCCGATGAAAATAACTAATATACTATCTGGTGGAGTACACTCTTCACCAGTTTGATTCGAATCTTTATTTAAGTCCATCTTCTTTTGACAATGAGAAGAAAAATTCCACTTGCACTCTAAACACGTCGACTTTAACCTCGCACCTGTCATCAGCTGTTCGCTTGGACACTGAGCGCTGCTGTTGCTACGTTGCCCCCGAATTGTCGCGATGCGGAAAGTTGCTTTTCTGCAAAGTGCGCATGCGCGTACATTCCGCTGATGTGGAAAGTATATAAGAATCGAACTGCGCATGCGCCAATATTATTCCCGCATTGTTATCCGGAATGACTCACTTTGCATATAATTTAGCTACATGGAACGGAGTAATTTCGAGGTGGGTGTTGCAAAAAATATATTACCCTGTTGTAAAGCGAAAAAAATTCTAAAAACACGTGGTTTCAAGGGTCGTCGCTCTCTCCAGTGGACCGGCGATCGGTCCGCCCCCATTTTCAGTCAGTTTTACTGCCACAGCCCTTTAAAAATTAAAGCATCTTTCTCTTGAATTTCGTCAGTCGTTAAACTGGAGGACCTCTGAGAATGCTTTTTCAGTTTTCTTCGTGATTTGAAACAGAGCGGATGTCTCTATAATTTTTACGTCGAAAACTATCCTCTTATATTAACAGAAATCTGTTATATAATAATTTTCAATCATTTGCCTTATTTCTCAATAATTAACTTCCTTTCGAACTTAAAAGCGTGTGTCTTTGTTCTACGTGTTGTGAATTTTGTGTTTGTGAATACTGTGTTTGTGGGATTAAGGAGTGATTTACTTTCCCGCAAACCATCTCACCTTCTGCAACGAAACGGGAAGAACACGCAGAGAGGAAGCGTATAGAGAGAGAGGAAGACTGAGGGAAGGGCGGAGAGTGTATGAGAGAGGGATTGACGGAGAGAGGAAAAGAGAGAGAGAGAGGGAGAGAGAGAGAGAGGAGCTGCACGACATAGAAGTGCTAAGTTTATGCATGATTTTTCTCTTTTTTTTACCAAATATTGCATACCAAAGTTCTCATTTTAAGTTTATTTTTCAATGAAATATCTGGCACTGAGGAGGCCCCCTATCCGTGGTCGAAACGTTTGCCAACTTAATTTTTATGAAATGCACGTTTGTTAATTAAATATACTCGTAAGACCCTAATGCCAATATAAAAATTCTTCATCATAATTTAAATAATTGGGTCAATGAAATCCGAGATTTTTCAAGAAAACAGTAAAAATGTCACAAAACGATTGAAAATGATAGCGTGCATCACGGTCGTATACACAGGTCCGGGGACTCTCATGGTGGAGAAGTTCCCTAACGTAAGCCAGAAAGTTTCGCATACTGAGCACTAAGTGTAGTGGCTTATGTGTCGAGTAGTGTAGGATTTGAAAAAGTAAACACGTTTTATGACCTCAAAGTCTCAACGAACTGAATCGTGAAGTGGTAGAATATGTAATATCTGTAATATTTAAGTAAAAGAAATGCAAAAATGCCGTGTGTTTGTGCCGTACCAAAGTGCAAAACAAATAGTTCAAAATTTAAAGGCAACAGATCAACTTTTAATGTGCTGAGTGATCTTGTTGTCCGGAGAGAATAGTGTAATCGTGTGTCCCCGGCGTGAATTTTTTCGTTTAAAGGGACGTATTTGCGAATTTCATTTTCCGGAGAACGATATTATCAGAGAGAGCATAAGTTGTGATAGCGAAGGGCAAATTATTCATCGTACTCCGTTACAATACCCTCGCTTGCGAAATCGTGCCAAACCAGTTTCATGCAATTTACTTTGTATCATACCATTTTTAGCATCAATATGTGTTTATTGTTTTCATTAATTTAAAAATGCATCCATATTATTTAAATTATTGAATACATCTGGATTAAACTTACTTCTTTAAATTAAAATGGCAAATTAAACCGCCACTTTCTCTACTCTACTATTACGCCACTACCGGAAGTGGCAACATTGTGAAATAATCGGAAGCTTCAATAAGAGAACTTTCTCCACCACGAGAGCCCCCGGACCTGTGTATACGACCGTGGCGTGCATGAACAATTAATAAAAATTTAGATTCGTTTAGACGATTACTTCAGACAAATAATTTTTTAAGAACAAGAAGATTTTTTCTTGTTTGCCTCAGCCCGGATTTGAACCGGGAATATGAATATCGCAAAGACTGAAATAGATGCCTAAATTTTGCTGTTTGAAAATAATCTTTTTATAGTTCATGCTTGACTTCGAAAATGTTATGAATATTGTATACTTGTTGATTAATGATTATACCATGATATACAAGACACAGCTTGTAAATATGAAAACATGGTTCCTATTTAAACATTTTTTAATTATGTTTATAAGATTCATGATTATATTTATATAATCTGTGCCTAGCTGGTGAAATCGGAGATACCATGGGGACACCGAAAATCTTTCGATGTCTGATCGCTACACCAATTTCAATTCAATAACATATCCATCATATAAAATTAGCGTTATCAATATCGAGTAACAAAGCTTGCACACCTAACTTTTCATGAAGACAATTTAAAAATAATAATTTAAACTCTCCAATCTAACGGATTTCCAACTGAGTTCATCGTTAAACAGATAAAACGTTGTCTGCACACAATTCACACTAACAACAATAATAATACTAACAACATTAACCAAAACAATTACCTTAATCTAGATCGGATTATCATCCTTCCATATTGTCCATAACTTCTAAATTTTACACAAAATTTCTTAAAAACTAACAACTTCAAAATAATCTTTAAACCAATCAAAGACGCTTTAAACTATTTCAGTAAACAAACAGATTTAACTCCTAATGAGAAATGCAAAAATACAGTCTATAAAATTACTTGCAAAGATTGTGGCAAGGGTAACATTGGGCAATCTAAGAGATATATAATGACAAGAATTAAAGAACATGAAAAATCTTGCAACAAAACGAATAGCACCACTGCTCTAGCCAAACACGCAATAGAATTCAAACACACTTTCGATTTCTAACATTTTGTCATGTTCTCTAAACAATATCTTATTATAAAAGGTTATAGATTGAAATGTATAGATGCTCCAATTTCACAATTCTTTTTATTAAACACATAGGTATGTTCACATTTCTAATTTCAATATGATTAATTGTTGCCATTTTTAATCTAACCAACGAATTGGAAATTTATATAATCATACTTTTTATACATTATCTCAACAGTTACATTGTAATTTTCTAGGTTATAATGTCGACCATTTTTGAACATTCAAAACAACTACCGAAGTGTAGTCGAAACTTATTAAGATATACATGACTTGAGGGACCTCTCAATCATTTTCTCTAATAAATTTGACCAGTAGTCAGCAAAACTACCACACTCTTCAGTAAAATATAAATGTTTAATTGATCATTTGAACGTAAGCCTCAGTCAAATCGTGCAATGAAATTTCGAAATGATACTTGAAAAAATGGCTTTAAAAATAATTTTTTTCCAGTACCATTTTTAACTTTTCTTTGAAAAATATGACTGAGTCTTTCGTTTAAATTACTAATTGAATATTTATACAATTTGAAAAGAACTAATAATACTTTCCTTATTCTTGGATAAAGCCGTATATCGGGAAATAAAGCGGATGGCGAATATAGAAGGGGTTCGAAAGGGTAAGCGACTTCCTTTCAACTTATCTTTTGAAGGATATAAAATGCCTGAACTTTAATTTATGTTTAAGTATTCCTGATCTGGTTAGCAATATAAATTTACTATGTACTTTTACCGAGGCTCTGGCAGTTCGGAATCCACCATAAACCGTAGGTACCTCTCATAGAAGATTATTCATGTCACGTAGTGTGCTCCGACTCCGTGATATTAACGCTGATGCCCGAAATTAGAATGTCTTTTACATCAGTCGTCCACATTGGAAAATAATCTATAAGTATTGCTTAAAATATTTAAATTTTGAAAAACTTGAAATTTCAAAAATGGCGGACCCAAAGATTTAGGTCAAAAATAGCATTTTCTATAATCATTAACTAAGAATGATTAAACCTTTTTTTTTTAATCCAATAAATATTTGTGAAGTTTATGGTGGACAGGTAGATTCAAAATTTTGTTTAAACCCTACATGGTGGCGAATCAGTAGGCCCTATCGGTTCTCGCCGCCAAATAAGGCGAATTGCATTTGACATAATAATTATTTTAAAACGGATAATGAAAGATAACGAATGAAACTTTCCGGTGATTTAATTATAATAATTATTTATGAAGTTTATATCGTTGTAACTGTGTTCTGAAAGGTCGGGTGACGTGCGATTGCACAAAGATTCTTCACGCATTCTTTACTTCTCCACTATACGCGATTTATTTCGTCTTCTCCCCAAAGGTTTCTTTATAACTTTGATCCGTATTGTTTTTTTTGTCTTTGTTGTGTTCATGTGAATTTTTTCATCTTGCTTTATTGGTTACGCGATATGCACTGACTTGTTCAGCCACTACAGTTGTTTCTCTTTCATCAATATTTCATCCGGTGTCACACCAGTTGGCACTGGAAATTCCCAATAGGGAAAATTATGGAATCTTCTGCAAGCAATCTCTGGAAGTTCAAAGTTAATTTCTTGGAGGTATGTGTTCATTCGCATGTATAGGGGCTCTGGAGCTCTGGGATGTTTATTGTAGACGTCCTCGTAGTTTTCAAGAAAGAGATTTTTGTACGCAAGATTTGAGGGAGTTGAGGCTATCGCAGTAGCATAGTTCAGACTTAGTTGCATTCTTCTGTACTCCAATGGAGATTCACCCGCTTCGGTGAGGATGCTATTTACCGGACATGAGAAAAAGGCTCCCATAGCAATTCTCATTCCAGCATTATGAATGGGAGATATCATGTCTAAAGCATTTGGATTGGCTGAATTATAGATTATAGAACCATAATCTAGTCTGGATCTAACAACGGCTTTGTAGGTATTGACCAATAGTTTTTGATCAGCTCCCCAGTTTCTTTTAGCGAGGGTTTTAATAATGTTAAGTCTTCTATTACAATATGTTTTTTAAGTGTTTGAGGTGGGGTGTCCAGTTCAGCTTATTGTAAAAAAAGTCGTAGAATTATTATTGTATCTACTACTTCCAGCTCATGGTTTTCCAGAAGTAACGTGGGAGCCTGATCGTAGGATTTATTTCTAGAGGATAAGATGCACTGGGTTCTGATTTTAGAAAATTTGAAACCAGTTTTTCCAGTCCACTCTTGGAGATTATTGAGACGGCTCTGGACTAATTCTTGTGTAATAGGGAGATCTTTCCCATTGCAGTAGAATGTGAGCTCATCAGCGAAGGCATTTTTTTTAATTGGTCGAAGAATCCATTTTTGGTGACAACATTGAAGGTTATTAAAAAACAAAGTGACACTGAGGACTGATCCTTGGGGTACTCCATTTTCAACTTTTACTCTTGTGGATAAGTGACGATTTACTCGGACTTAGATGAATCTTTCCAGAAGCAAGTTCTTTATGAAGATCAACATTGAACCGTCGACATCATTATCGAGTAGTATATAGAGTATTCTATTTCTCCAGACCATTTCGTAGCATTTTTCAATGTCTAGTGAAACTGCCAGAAGATGTTGGCCATTGACAAATGCATCATGTGTACTTGTTTCGAGATTTATTAAAGAGTGAAGAGTAGATCGGTACTGTCTAAAAGCACTTTGGTGCATATCAAAAAATCCTTTATTTTCTTAAAACCTTCTAAGTCGTTTGTTGATCATTTTCTCCATGAGCTTACACATATTACAAGTTAGGACGATAGGTCGGTAGCTGCTAGCTTTTAATTGGTCTTTTCCTGGTTTATGGATTGGAGTGATAAGAGATTCTCTCTATCTTCCTGGAAAAACTTTGTAAATCCATATACAGTTAAACACATCAAGGAGGTGTCGTAATGCTTTTGAGGAGAGGTTTTTAAGGAGAATATTAGGTATTTTTTCAGGTCCTGGACTAGCGTTTTTTTATTGCTCAAGTGCAGACATGAGTTCGTTCAATAGAAGAGACGTGTTTATGACTAAGTTTTTGTTTTCTTCAAATCTTAGGTCAATGAAGTCTTTATTTTCAAGTTTGAAGGTGAGAAAGTATTCGTCATAATTTGGGTTTCTGGAATTAGATGCGTAATTGTCAGCCAGTTCGTTAGCAATTTCCGTAGAGTCAGACGAAATCGAACCATCCAATTTTTCCAGGGCTGTGATACGCATAGTGGTTCAACTTCCTTTGATTGCGTTTATCTTTTTCCATGCCACGGAACCTGGAGTATTATATTTTAATAAAGAAGTGAAGGTGATTCACGAACTCCTGCTGCTCAGTTTGTTTATCTTCCTTGAGATGGCTCGCAACTTTTTCAGTTGAATCTTATTTTCAGTAGTTTTGTGCTTCTTATAGACGTTATAAGTATGTTTGTTCTGTTTAATAGCTTCTCCAACTTCAGCGTTCCACCAAAGGACTTGTTTTGTTAAGGGCATGTGTTCAACAGTGACGTCAAATCCCCATGTATTTTTTATAAACGGTCCTATTTGTGAAAAACTGAAAATAATGGGATGAAATTTTGGGATATGATACAATATACGTTAGGGTAGGTTTGCCTGGTGCGGTAGCGTTTAAATTTGCAAAAGCAAATTATTTATTTATAAAATTGTCTTGTCGACTAAGCAGGTGTCAGACTCTTATAGCGTGAATGGCTTGTACTGATAAATAGAAGTCTGTAGTGAATTTGCGATCGGCAAAAAGACCATTACATGATATTATCATGAATTCGAAATGTAACAAATGGTTCCACTCGTATTTCCAAGTGCAATAAATAAATAAAACTGCCGATTGAAAGTGATAGGTGGGACCGAAATTGACGAAGCAGTGGTACTGTTTAGAATATGACTCCAGAGCCGCCTATATTACTCTCAAGGTTCAGAGCTGACTTTGTAGCAAGTGTGCAAGACTCAGTCGGTAATAACGCAAAATCAGTGGCGTAGCCAAGGGGGGTGTTACCCCCCCCCCCCCCTGACTATGGAAGAGGCATATTTACTTCCTTTTCGTAAATCGTCTCAGTTCTCCGTTTATCCGATACTCCTCCCTAAACTACTTCTCCGCCCACTGTCACTGTCTCCCTGATAGAAATTTTCGGGTGCGCTCGAATTGAGCCAGCGGTCAGTGTTTGACCTGAGCATTGGTGGGCCCCGTTTATTTTTCGCTCGAATTGAGCCTAAACTGACCTCTCTCCTGTTTACCTTATAACTGGGTGCTCCTCCAACTTAGATATACTATACACTAGGACTAGAATCTAGATGACTAAATGGTCCAAAAATGCATTGGAAATTTTGTTTTCCAAATTTTCATGCATATCATTGCTAATACATAAAATACCACTTTCCACAAAAATAATTGTTCAAAAAACTTATTATAAATTTTAGCAATTTTCTCTGAGAACAGATTTAGAGAGTCACGGTTTTTTCCGAATTTTTCAACTCTTTTTCAACTTTTTACTTAGATTGAGGCAATAATCAATTGAATTCAACAAAAATAATTGTTTAAAGAACTTATTCTAATTTGAGCAATTTTCTCTTAGAATAGATTTAGAATGTCACGGGTTTTTCCGAATTTTTCAACTTTTTACTTAGATCGGGGCAATAATCAATTGAATTCAACAAAAATAATTGTTTAACGAACTTATTACTAATTTGAGCAATTTTCTCTTACAATAGATTTAGAAAGACACGGTTTTTTCCGAATTTTTCAACTCATTTTTAACTTTTTACTTAAGAGTAAGGTAATAATTATTTGAAGTTAAGAAACATGATTGTTTAAACAATTTAATTATTATTTTTAATAACATTCCCTTTAAATAATGCTAGAAAGTTGCGGTTTTTCTGAAATTTTCAAATTTTTGTCTAGTTTTCCCTTAGAGTGTAGTAACAATTAATAAAATTGAACAAAAATAATTGTTCAAACAAGTTATTATTTTTTAGCGATTTTCTCTTAGAATGGATTTAGGAAGTCACGATTTTTTCCGAATTTTTCAACTTAATTACAACTTTTCAGTTAGATAGAACCAATACTCAATTAAATGTAACGGAAATAATTGTTTGAACAATTTATCATCATTTATAATAATATTCTCTTAGGAGAATGCTAGATAGTTGCGGCTTTTTCTGAAATTTTCCACTTTTTGTCAACTTTTCACTTAGAGCTTGGAGCACAGTAAAAATTAATAAAATTTAACAAAAATAATTATTCAAACAAGTTATTATTGTTCATAACTATCTTCTCTTGAATAATTTCTTGAAAGTTTAGGTTTTTTCCACAATTTCTTACTTCGCTTTGGCTTTTTAACTGTGAACAAATAATGAGTAAACAATATAATACAGAGCGTTTCTGTATGAATAAATATTAATATTTATTTTTTTTTCCCGAACTAAAAAGTCAAGGAAAACTTGCATTAATCATTCTCTCACAACGTACAAAGTGGACAAAAAGTTGAAAAAAATATAGTTTACGAAATTTTAAAAGATCCCAGGAATTTTTTACTTATTTTAATAGTTTGAAGGGATTTTAAATACTTTCGAATATTTTAGAGTATTTTTAGATTCCAAGGAATTTTCAAGAGACTTGAACAATTTCACGGGATTTCCAAGGGTTTTAGTAATTTTAATATTTTATTGGATTTTAATATTATAATGGATTCCAAAGAATTTATTCACAATAAGTAAGGCATTTCGTAGGGTATCAAAGATTTGAAGATATTTTTAAATATTTTTTGGAATTTATTTGGCTTTTGCCTTTTTCGATTTGAAAAAATCCGAATTCATTTTAATTCTTTTAAATTGATTCATAGTCGTTAGTCGAAATTAGTCATCGAATCGAATTAATTTTGAGGTAGAAGCATTAATAAGATTTCTGATATGAGAAATAAGTTGCATCTTTAATTTATTTCAGCATAAAATTAAGTTTGAATAATAGTAATTAAAAATCGATCCAAATGTAAAAGTATATTTCAAATTTTAATTTAAAACATGGTTTCATGAATAAAATTTCAGGACGGAAATTCCTATCTCACAACTTATTAACTGTGGTTAAGATCACAGTGTATATGGTGACGTTTCAACTGGTGTCAAGTGCATTATTCTCAGTCACGAAAAATATTTTTTTATTGGTCCGCGGTAAGTGCAATTATTTTAAAAATGAAATTGTAATAAGTGCAACGTTTTTTACAATCTGATGTCCTAATTCCCAGACCGATTTCATTCATAATTTCATGTTCTTCGCACTGCTGTCAACTACATACCAGACGACGCTTTTTCACTGAAAAATTATTCCAAGACAGTTTTAAAACACAAAATTATCTCAGATTCATGTAAAGTTTATTCGATAACGGTAATTTCTGTTGCAGTGAATCTTTCAACTGAAATCGATGTAAGCTTTATCTTCTGTTTTTTTCTGTTAACCTGAAAAGTATTTTGTTTCTTATTTAATGAAAATGAAGCAATAAATCAGACTTTTTGATTACATATTTGCCTAATGTATCTCCGACCCATACTGCTTAATTTTAATTTCATAATAGAGAATTCGATTAATTTTTTCTAAGTAAAAAAGTTTTGGAATTATGAATAAAAAAATTTTATTTGATTTATGAAACATTCATTTTAAATAAAATATCAATGTTTCTACTTAAATTTCTAAAGTTTAAAATCTATTTTACTGCATCCAAAAAGATAATTTTGCTTGTATACGCTAATTCAGTTTCATATTTATACTTCTGACGGGCGGGGCAGTTTAGGCTCAATTCGAGCACACCCAAGGTGCCTACTTAATCACGGGGCTCAATTCGTACATGGAAAGGTAAGGGTGGTTGACCGTAGGCTCAATTCGAGTGCGCCCAAATTTTCCACAACCCTCATAAAACTATTCATTTCTGAAACACAAAATGTGAACCGTAATAATATAAACTTTGAGCCTGAAAATATTTCTATAGAAAATCTTCACATAAAGAAACCGTAATAAAAATTAGCATTTTAAATTATTTTCCTAAAGTCTAAAACCAAAATTTCTCGCAGATTATAGAAGAGCATAAACGGCAGGTAATTTATGGAACTCATTGTAAAATGAAATTAGTACCCATTTTCGCAAATGAGATTCTCGGCACATAGTTTAATTAAATAGATTCCATAAAGGAAAGCATAAAAGTATTCTGTTTGCTTACAAGTAGCCACTTTTAAACTGTAAGTCATAGGGAATGTATCGAGAAGGATCAGTAGAGTGAACACCAGCAAAACAGGCGGACATTTCAATACTCAATATTTAAAAATTAAAATAACATCAGTTTGTATTTGTACGCGACACAATGTCATGCAAGCAACCTGCTGGCACTTCCATTTGGAACTACGTAACAAAAAAACCGCGTCCTCAATCAATCAATGAGGAAAATTTAAATTTAGGAAATTCAGAAAATGATAATGCAAACGCTTATGTATTTCTCAATGATATTGGATCGTTTAATGTCAATGAAATTTCTTTGGAGAAAAAAATCGATATTTTGAAGAACGTGTGGACACCAGGACCAAATTTTAATTTCCCTGCATCAGGAAATAGAAATCTTCGTTTTCAATACAAGTGGATTTTCGTTGGATTTTAATCAATAATTTTCTAAAAGATAAGTCCTATTTATTTCACCTCTGTTTTCTGAAAAAATTCTTAACAATTTCGATTCCTGGGTCTTGGCGATTTTTTTCCTAGTGCATTTTTGTCACTGGAAAGTTTCAAAATACCCAAAAAAATTCTCTTTTAATCAAGCGGATGTTAGGAATATTTTTCGAGCGCTGGTAACTAAGCTGCATATACATATATGTCGATTCCAAATTAATTATACTTTTTTAGGATTTCAATACGCTACTTTTTCGCATTCTAGCGACTTTGAATTTCAGAATATTTATTTTTGACCTATCCTGATAGTTATTTAGAGCATATGCTTATATTTTTTGTTTTAAATAAAAGTTACAATTCTGATTTAATCCTAATATTGTAAGCCTCATTTTATTGTTTGAAATACTCTCTATACATCATTTTGGCACGTTTTTATTTGAAAATATTTATTAAAGAATTGTGCAATTCTTATTTTTGTGAACAATATTATTCTTGAATAAAATTTTGTTTCCAAAATTACACTAAAGATATTTGTGAAGAATCTTTTAAGGAATAATATGGGCCTTACAAGACACAGTGTTTTTCATTTAGTTTTTCAGTTTTTTTATGAACAAACAAATATGACGAAAAATGGACATTTTTTCTATTTAACGTTCCTGGTGCTCTTAAATAACAGGGAAATTATTACAATCGCCTACGTTTCATAGAGTAACATTAGTTATAGATCTTTCATTATGATAATAATTTAAAAAAAGTTTATAAACACATTATTTGTTGAAAGTGTGTTTTCTATATTTTAAAATAATTTTACGTTTTTTAAGTTATATTGCAAAAAGTTTGAATGAAAACAATATTATATAAATAAAATTCCTCTTAAGATCATTCTGGTTATATTATAAACAAATCCATTATTCAGGCAAATGTCAAAGGAAAAATTAGTTTTTTTTATGTCAGTCATTTTAATGAGGAACTTCATGATAATTTCAAAAAAATTCATAATTGGTTTATAATTTTATGATTTTTCAAAACAAATGCAATATTCAGGCATTTGTCGACGGAAGAATTAGTTTTTGACAATCTTTTTAATAGGGAACTTAATGATAGTTTCAAAAACATTCATATTTAATTAGTAAATTTTATGTTTTTTAAAAAAAATTTATAAGCAAATGCATTATTCGGGCATCTGTCGACAAAGAAAATCTTTTTTTTCAATGTCAATCCTTTTAAAATGATAATTTCATCAACATTCATAATTAGTTGATAAATCTTATGATTTCATTCAGCAAATTTTTTTGTATTTAAAAAATGCATTATTTGGGCATTTTTTGAGAAAAAACGTTTTTTTTTTAATTCAGTCCTTTTAGTATTAGTCTCGCATTATACTTTCATTCTTTTAAGAAGGCTGCTACTTCAGGATCGAGCAGAATTATCTTTTTCTTCCACATTTGTCTATGATAAACTATTTGCGGATCAATAAAAATTGAAAGGACTGAAATTGAAAAATGAAAAGAATATTTTTCTTCGTGAAATACCCGAATAATGCATTTGTTTATTAAATTTGTTTAAAAAATCATACAATTCATGAAATAAGTATGAGTGTTGATGAAATTACCATGGACTTCGCAAGTAAAAGGACTGACTGATTATTATTAATAATGTTATTATTTGACTGAGTGCAATATTAAAAAAAAAATTTATAAAATTAATGTTCAAATAGGAATAATATAATAATAAATATGATATTTACAAATTGTATGTCTTACTACATTACCCTATTTTTTTCCTGTAAGTAGTACCATACTTTATGTTCAGACATGCGAACCCCCCCCCCCACCCCCCACCCTTTGTCAAATCCTGGCTACGCCACTGCGCAAAATGCAAACTAATAATTTATTTGAACTGAATAAACTTATTCCACTAGAAAATACACGATAATAATGATTTATATAAACATCGAAATCTCGTAAAATTCTTTTTTCAAAACCTTAGTAAACGCTCGAAAAAATTTAAACTCTGAAAAGAGTAATAGATTATGTTTTATTACATTCTGTATTGTTTAGCTCTTTAAAACTTAAAATATATTGTTTAACTCTTTTAAGCTTCAGACGAAATTATGAACAATTGATTAAAAGTCAACACGGTTAAATTTTACAGCAAAAAATTCTACAGAAAAGAAAAATAAGATGATGAAATTATAGGCGAAAAACCCTGAATTTATATATATCTATAATTACAGGCAGGTTATAATGAACAAATTGGTCGTATAATTTTAAACTTTATTCATCACCAAAATTCTTGTTATAAAAGCTTACAATTAATGGTACCAAAATAAAATACCCTCTCGGAATAGGTATGAGACATCTACTTTACTTTTCGATTGGTGCAAATATTGATAAATATTGTAGTGAGTTAAGGTGCCTAACTAAATTCTACTTATTTTTTTCCAAAGGTTTTACCTCCTAAAATTATACATTTCAGTATGTATGTACTGGAAAATGTACTGCGACCGTATTTGAGCATTTTGGCGGCATGTACGCATTTGTAGTCCATTACAAATTCCCTTTTTTTCTCCTTTTTTGTTAAAAAACAGTCAAAAATAGTGCAACCATTATTCAAATAATATGCCTCACACTATCAATTGTGTGAGGTGCGTAAACCTGGAAGTACCACCATGCCCAATCAATGTATGCCCTATGCCAGAATTAAGGGCTCATTTAAGGCTAATTTAATACCCAAAGGTCAAATTTTGGGCTCTGCATTTTTTTTAAAAAATGCATGGTACTGCCAGCTTTACGTCAAGCTAGCAGTACCATGGTAGAAATATTTGTTTAATGAACTTTTTTCTTTCACAGGAACTGAGGGCTCATTTAAGGCTCTTAAATGACCACCAGCACAATTTTTAAAAAACAACCCCTATCACAGAAAAACTACCCTAAAAAATAAATATGCACTAATTAAAAAAGTGAGTACATCAGAATTAAGGGCTCATTTTAGGCTCTCCAACTTCCCCAAAATCAATTTTCCAAAACCATCCCTTAACATTAAAAAACTACAACTAACCCAAAAGTACTCACAAAGTGCAAGAAAAAGTATTGCATCAGTTTGGAATATTTTTTAGTTGTCCAAAAACAACAAAAAATATTTCAGAAACCACCCCTAAAACTACAAAACGACCCCTAAAACTCCAAAACCACCCCTAAAACTCGAAAACCACCCCCTGAAGGAATTTGACATTAAACTGAGAATGAAGTATATTATTAGTTTTTCCTTTTCTTGGACCATGCACAAACAGTATATACCCTATGCCAGAATTAAGTGCTCATTTAAGGCTCATTTCATACCCAAAAGCCAAATTTTGGGCTCTGCATTTAAAAAAAAAAATGCATGGTACTGCCAGCTTCACGTCAAGCTAGCATTACAATGGTAGAAATATTTGTTAAATCAACTTTTTTCTTTCACAGGATTTGAGGGCTCATTTAAGGCTCTTAAATGACCCCCGGCGTAAGTAAGTAAGTAAGTATACCATTAAGCCATTTCCCTTTCAGGGTAGGCGTGACACTACCCGATTCGGGTAGTGTTTCTAGGTGGATAGTTTCTTGTGGTAAATAACGTATTCTCGAAAGGTCACCCATCCAAGTACTAACCGCGCCCAACGCTGTTTAACTTCAGTGATTTGACGAGAACTGGTTTTTTCAGCGTGGTATCGCCGTTGGCGTTATTTTTTAAAAACAACCCCTATCACAGAAAAATTACCCGAAAAAATAAATATGCACTAATTCAAAAAGTGAGTACATCAGAATCAAGGGCTAATTTTAGGCTCTCCAACTTCCCCAAAACCAATTTTCCAGAACCATCCCTGAAATACTTCATTCTCTGTTTAATGTCAAATTCTTTCACGGGCTGGTTTTCGAGTTTTAGGGGTGGTTTCTGAAATAGTTTTTGATGTTTTCGGACAACTAAAAAATATTCCAAACTGATGCAATACTTTTTCTTGTACTTTGTGAGTACTTTTGGGTAAGGGGTACTTTTTGAATGTGAAGGGATGGTTTTGGAAAATTGATTTTGGGGACGTTGGAGAGCCTAAAATGAGCCCTTAATTCTGATGTACTCACTTTTTTAATTAGTACATATTTATTTTTTAGGGTAGTTTTTCTGTGATAGGGGTTGTTTTTAAAAAATTGCGCCGGAGGTCATTTAAGAGCCTTAAATGAGCCCTCAATTACTGTGAAAGAAAAAAGTTCATTTAACAAATATTTCTACCATGGTACTGCTAGCTTGACGTAAAGCTGGCAGTACCATGCATTTAAAAAAAAATGCAGAGCCCAAAATTTGGCTTTTGGGTATTAAATTAGCCTTAAATGAGCCCTTCATTCTGGCATAGCGCATACATTGATTGGGCATGGTGGTACTTCGAGGTTTACCCACCTAATTGTGTGCATATTTTATGTATTTACTTTGTGAAAATTACTTCCAGAATATCCGTTGTCAAAAGTAAATGAAGAAAAAATATATGAATTAACTGGTTTTATATATTGTTTAATTATTATTCATAAAAAAATGTTATTCAAAAGATTAGTTTCATAACGTTGTATTATTTTATGTTAAGAATGTCAAAAATTGATAAATCATCATCATCTTATAAAACAATTTTCAAGTATCTTAGATGTAGACTATCTTCTGATACTTTTATAATAATTTATGAGTCAATCGATTAGTTAATTATTTAATTAGTTTTTTCATCACTTGCATTATTACGTAATTTATTTGTTTACATATTCTTTTATTATCAACAATTAACAATAATTGTCTCCTCTGCAATGATTAGTTTATCCATTTTTGGCATTCTGAACATAAAATAATACAACGTTATAAAACTTTAAAAATATATACAAAACTTTATAAAACGTTATAAAACCCTTTATTGAGATTTTTTATGAATAATTAATAAACAATGTGAAACCAGTTAATTTTTTTTAATTTTCTTTGCATAACAGATATTATGGAAGTAATTTTCACAAAGTAAATAAATAAAATATGCACACAATTGATAGTGTGAAGCATATTATTTAAACAATGGTTTAAAAATCTATTGTTTTTTTTTTTAAAAGAGGGAAATTTGTACTTGTAATGAACTACAAATGTATATATGCCATCAAAATGCTTAAATACGGTCGCAGTACATTTTCCAGTACATCCAGAGCCTTCCGAATAGAAAGGGTCAAAGTCTCGTGGTCTCTTGACCTATAGAGACTAGAAGATTTTTTTTTTCGCATAATTTCCTGCCCCACAACTTTTTCTCTTGCACAACTTACATAACTTCACCGAGAAGCGAAGTATTTTGAAAAAAACTAATTACTCGAGTAAGCTCAAAACTGGTCAACTTTGGGGAGGCCATAACTTATGACTTATTGGGGCTAGGTCAGTGCATTTTTTTAGAATTACTCGAAATTGCGTCTACTTTAATTGAAATTCAGAACATTTTTTCGTGAAATAACAGGTTCCAAAGTACAGATATAAACTTCAGAATTGGGGTTTTCGCCTCTTATTTTCTTTTAAAGTTTTAAGAATTTTCCAAATTTTGTTGTAAATTTCGAAAGAGAATAGAAAGAAGTGCTAGAATAAAAAATAAAAAAGTATAATATCTATATCAATTTAGAAAGGACAGCACTTTAAAGCAAAAGTCAGAACATGTTTTCATTAATTGTGTTACGAGTTTTAAAAGTTCAAATACTCATAACTTTGCAAAAGAAAATTTTCCTTCAAATCGGTAAAATACGTGTCGTCTAAACTCCCTTGAAAAACAACATATTTTATCCGCAGACGATTTTGTTACTTGAGCGTGTTCAGCCTGCATGATTTGAAATTAATTTTGCCCAAGATTTTTCAATCAAGAGAGAAAAAATATCAACGAAATTGTTGAATTTTCAAACTTAAAAAGGGTAATCTCTATAAAACAGTTAAATTTTCAATTCGAAAATATAAATTTTCAACCAAGTTAATTTTCAACCTAACTAGAGCCTCATACGCGCGCTCCGCGCGCGACCAATTTATTTACATGTAATTATTTTTTTGGAAATGAAGTTCAATAAAATATCATGAAATTAATTTTTACTTCAATAATTTGTATTTTTACACGGCTTCGCATGGATACCCTCTTACGATGCAGAATAAATAATTGTGCAACTCTAAACATTTGCATGCGACTTTGGAAAAAAACCTATAAAATGTCGGTGCGTACACATTTTCACAGAAATACACAGTAAATGATGAGGTTTGACGGGAGCGTTTCTTCGACAAATTGCCAAACTCTTAATTTGCTCATGAAAATATTTAAAATAATTAATAAATCTTAGAAATTTGAAGAGCATAACGAAGTAATCGGAAAGATATTCTTAGTTAATTCTGTAAAAAATTCACCCTGTTCGTTGAAAAATAGCCAAATTCTGATTTTTTTTATGAAAGTTGTGTAAATACTTAATAATTCTTGTAAATTTACAAAACAACAAAGAAAAACGCATCGGAAAGACAATCTTAGTTGACTCCGTAAACAAATTGTGTCTATTCCTTGAAAAATACCTAAACTCTGAATATTTTTATGAGAAATATTTAAATAATGAATAATTATTGTGAATGTGCAAAGTAATGTAGGAAAGTCTCATTGGAGATACGTACTTTCTTGCTTCCGTAAACAAATTGAGCCTATTAGTTTCAAAACAGCTAAACTCTCAATTTTTTGATACAAATTGTTTAAATAATTAATAATACTTGAGAATTCACGAAGTATCACAGAAAAAAGTCATCGGAAAGATATTCTTAGTTAATTTTGTAAAAATAATGTAGCCTATTCGTTGACAAATAGCTAAACTCTGAATTTGTTTATGAATATTATTTAAATAATTATTAATTATTGTATATTTGCAAAGTATCGTAGAAATCTTGATGTACTATACTAATTGATCCTAGTCGTTGAAAAATGGCCAAGTTTTTGATTTCTTTATGAAAATTGTTTAAATAATTAATAATTCTTGGAAATTTCCAAAGCATCATATAAAAAAAGTCATCTGAATGATATTCTTAGTTAATTCTGTGAAAAAATGTAGCCTATTCGTTGAAACATAGCCAAATTCTAAATTTTTTAATGAAAATGGTTTAAATCATTATTAATTCTTGCAAATTTACAAAGCAACATCGAAAAGAGTCATCAGAAAGACTTTTCATAGCATCATAGAAAAAAGTAATCGGAAAGATATTCTTGGTTAATTGTATAAAAAAATTCAGCCTATTCGTTGAAAATAGCCAAAATATGAATTTGTGAAGCAACCTAGAAAAAGAGTCTTCGGAAAGACATACTTAGTTGACTCCGTGAAATAAATTGTGCCTATTCCTTGAAAAATAGCCAAGCTCTGGATATGTTGATAAACATTGTCTGAATAATTAATAATTATTTTACATTTTCAAAGCATCATACACGAGAAAGAGTTATTTGAAAAACATTTTTTATTGATTTCGTAAAAAAATTGAGCCTATTCGTTGAAAAATGGTGAAACTCTCAATTTTGTTATCAACATTGTTCAAATAATAATTAATTCTTTGAAATTTGCAGAGCATTATATGAAAAAGTCATCGGAAAGATATTCTTACCTAATTCTGTAAACAATTGAGCCTATTCGTTGGAAAATAGCCAAACTTTCAATTTTTTAATCGGAATTGTTTAAATAATTAATAATTCTTGTAAATTTATAAAGCAAAATAGAAAAGAGTAATCAGAAAGATATTCTTAGGCGCCTCCGTAAACCAATTGTGCCTATTCCTTGAAAAATACCCAAACTCTGAATATGTTTATGAAAACTGTTCAAACAATTATTAATTATTATGAATGTGCGAAGTATCGTAGAAAATAGTTATTGGAAATACATTCTTTGCTGATTCTGGAAACAAATTGGGCCTATTCTTTCAGAAATAGCCAAACTCTTAATTTTTTACTGAAAATTGTTCATATAATTAATAAATCTTGTAAATTGGCAGAACAATATAGAAAAAAAGTCATTCGTTAAAAATAATGATATTACAAATAAAATTCTGCTTATTCCTTAAAAAATAGACAAACTCTGAATATGTTTAGGAAAATGGTTAAAATAATTAATAATTACTGTATACTTGCAAAGTAGCGTAGAGTATATTTATTGGAAATACATTCTTTCTTGATTCCCTAATTGTTGAAAAATGACCGGGCTCTTAATTTGTTTATGAAAATTGTTTAAATAATTATTAATTCTTGAAAATTTGCAAATCATCATACAAAAAAGTGATTGGAAAGATATTCTTCGCTAATTCTGTAAAAAAATAGCATATTTGTTAAAAAGTAGTCAAACTCTACCTATTTGTTAAAAAATAGTCAAACTTTAAATTTCTGTATAAAAATTGTTTAAATTATTATTATTTCTTGTAAATTTACAAAGCAACATAGAAAAGAGTCATCGGACAGACATTCTTAGTTGATTCCGTAAACAAATTGAGCTTATTCGTTTATGGAAATTGTTTAAATAATCAATCATTCTTGTGAATTTACATAAGCAACATAGAAAATATAGTCATCAGAAAGACTTTTCTTAGCATCATAGAGAAAAGTAATCTGAAAGATATTCTTACTTGATTCTGTAAAAAATTGAGCCTATTTGTTGAGAAATATCCAAACTCTTAATTTTTTAATAAAAATTTTTTGAATTAATTAATAAAAAATAAATGAAATAAAATTAAATTAAATAAAATAAAATTAAATAAATTAATCATTCTTGTAAATTGATCAAGCAACATAGAAAAGAGTTATCGGAAAGATATTCTTAGTTGACTCCGTAAACAAATTGTGTGTATTCCTTGAAAAATACCCAAACTCTGAATATGTTTATGAAGACTGTTTAAATCATCCAAACACCAATTTTCCGAAATGTCAGAAGCATCAATTAAAAAATAAACGGTACTCAAAATTTGGAAATTTTTTAACATTTTTAAATGTGAATGAACTATGACTAAAATGTTAAGTCGAAAATGAATTTTTCAAAATACGAATAAAATATTAAAAATGTTAATCAAAAGCCTTCTTTTAAAAAAATGCGTGAAAGGAAACGTATATATACCGAAGTATTAATGCATATTCTTCCACTAAGCTTCTTATGAAAACAAACATCTCGAGTTCAAATAAATACAGAGCGCTCATCGTCGATGAGATCGCCTTATGGTTAACTAAGTAACGGTAACGGTAACTAAACGACGAATACCAACTTTCAAAGATAGGATAGTTGAATTTTCTACGAATATAATAGAATTTTGAACAAAACAGTTGAACTTTTCAGCCAAAAAGACGAATTTTCGGTGGAATTTTCAACCCGAAAATATAAATTTTCAAAAAAGTTCATTTTTAACAAACTGTTGAATTTTCAACTACAAACGATTAATTTCCAACCACAAATGGTATAGTTAAATTTTCAAGTCAAAAAATTGAATCGCAACAAAAAATAATACAAATTTTACAACCAAGGAGATTGATCTTCAATTAATTAAATTAATTTTTAAAAAAGTAGTTCAACTTTCAACCAAGTAGTTGAAATTTCAATAAAAAACGATGAATTCTTAACGACAAATATAAAAGTTGATATTTCAACCAAAACAGATTTTAATTTTAAATCAAAAACAGTTTAATTCAACTAAATAGGGCGAATTTCTAACAAAATAGTCGAATCATCAACGAAAAAAGATTAATTTTTAACCAAACAGTTGCATTTTTGTTGGAAAAAGATAAATCTGCTACTAGAAGAGATGAATTTTTAAACCGAAAAGACGGATTTTCAACAAAAGAGTCAAATTTTCAACCAGGAAAGATTTCTCAGTCGAAAGAGAAAGAAATTTTAACCAAATTCTTGAATTTTCAAACTAAAAAGGTGAAATCTCTAGAAAACAGTAGAATTTTCAACAAAATAGTTAAATTTGGTATACGCGCATAATAGATTTTTGAACCCAAAAAGACGAATTTTAAACAGTTAAATTCTTAAGCTCAAAAGACGAATTTTCTACAAAACTGTGGAATTTTGAAACCGGAAATATAAATTTAAAAAAAAATGTTAATTTTAAACAAAATAGTTAAATTCTGAAATCAAAAAATTAATTTTCAATAAAGAATTGCTACAAGAAGAGATGAATTTTCAAACCAAAAGGACGGATTTTAAATGACGGGAAAAGAGAATGTCTTGCGTGCATTTGTGCGCATGCGGTATAATTCAAAAAATTGAAAATCGTAGTTCACGGCTTTCAATGTTCAAGTACGTCAAATTTGTTTTGACGTAAGTTGACTATAAGTAAAAAGAAAATAAACTAAATTTACGTCCCAAGTTTTACTCCTGATAATTTTTCAGTTTTTAATATTGCATTTTCTCGTGATCTTCTTTGAAGAGAAACGCGCTTGAAACGCGACAGGAAAATGGCGCGAGAACACTAGCGTCACCTAACTTCTATTTCATGAAACGCATTATTTGACAGGAAAGTCTAAAAAAGTCGTAAACAAGGCTCAAAAACTGGGAAAAACGACAGCCTGGAGTAAACATTAGAAATTTATTAATCATTTACGAAAGTGTTATGAAAAACTATCGAATTTACTTGTCATTATACTCAGAATGTGAGCCAGGAGGCTTGGTATCGTTCAGTGTGGCGTTACAATTTTAAGGTTATGTTGTACATCGTAATTTGTCTTATTTGACATTAATTTTCTTTTGACACTGCAAAACAATGTCTTCACGAAGAATTAGTAGCGCGAGGCGTCAATCTCTTTTGAGAAGATCAAGTAGTGGCCCCAGAGAACTTGAAGAGGATTCAAACGTTTTTGGAAAAGGTAAACTGCAAAGTGTGATAAATGTTTGTGATGTTTCTCAATGGCGCGAAGGCAGTTAACTGAAAGTTAAGGAGAAATAATTTATTTAAAGAACATATCTTTGACATTGTTAGTCAGTGGGGTGATATTCTCACTCTTCGAACTAATTTATGTAAACTTATATCCCTTATTCATCTCTCAGTCAAAATATATTTTCCACAGGAATGGAAAAACACTGTTTCTACACAAAATATTTTATACATACAGAATTTTTTGTCTACAGAATTAAATAATAATGATTTTATTCCAAAATTTTCTCAAAACTCATAATTAATAACTTCGAATTAAAAGCTTTTCAAATTAAAG
>CAKNYM010040782.1:11323-23090 GCA_932195095.1 Andricus curvator
CGTCACTGCGACATATTGCTATAAAAAATTTCAATCCAATCAATTTCGTTCCATTCCAGTTATTAATTTAGTCCAAAACTTGAGATTAAAGAAATAAATTTTGTGAAAAGTAATTTGGTTTAACTGCATTAGCGAAATGAAACAGAAGTTTCTCTCGATTCCCTGATTATTACTTAAATGCCAACTGGCCACTTTTAATCACCGTCGTCCTCATCATCGCCGTCCTCGTCTTCGTAATCTTCTGAGTCGTCGCTCTCTCCTTCGTCCTCATTTTCTTCCAGATCCAATCCGATTTCGTCCTCCATCACAACTTGTTCCTCCTCCTTCGTCTCCTTGAGATTTTTTAAGGAATAGCGGTAACGCTGTTTTGTTGCCCGTATGACCTCCTTTAATTCCGAGCGAAATTCATTTTGGTCCCGGGGACCAGGAAAGCATAGGCAGTTTTTGGCAGCCACTGGAAAACAAAAAACTATTCTGTTGGCAATATTTATTATATATTATTAAAATTAAAGAAGAAAGACATACCATATATTACTTTGCAGACTCTACTGTCTCCAAACTTTTCGTGGGTCTTACTACCCAGCCACGTGTACTGCATAAGCAGCTTGTCCGTCATGGTTAACCTTAATGAAAGACTAAGAAATTCTCTTAGTCTCGCTCCGCCCCTGTTTTTGAGATATTGATACTGGAAAGACAAAACCAGTCGGCTTGAGAGTAATTTATCAACAAAATTTCATTAATATTCTGGAAAGATTATAAGATTTCATGTGTCCAACAGAAAATGTGTGAATTCACGAAAATATTTTATCAGTATTATACAAAAACAATATTGTGGTCTTATCAAGTAACTTATAATTTAGCAAAAAATTTACCAAAATCTTCCGTGACTTCTCATTTGCTTTTTCGACTAACTGTTTAAACTCCTCCACAGTTTGTAATGGAAAACCTTTCAACGGCTCCAACAGTGTGTCCGATAAGGAAAGTTCAGCAGAATGTGTTTCCCCCTGTTCTTTTAGTGACCCTCTTATTTCCTTTAGTTGCTCTTTGATCTCAACATGTTGTCTTTCAAGTTTCCTGGGCATACAAATGAGTTGGAAATTAAATTAATGAAATATGTTACGATGAAAAACAATATGAAAAATTGGACTACTAATCTATAAGAAATAGGCTCAATTTTTTATGAGTAAAATTGTTTTTTAAATCACTTACAGTAGAAGATCGATTACTTTCTTGCAGCATTGATTCGGTGCATTAACACTCTCGTTTGTAAGAAGTACATTTTCTGACGAAGACGGATTGCAAGGGGTTGAGGTTTCTTTCGTAGAAGATCGGAACACCGACAGCGGTGATTCTACTGTCGTAAAAGAGTCCAGTACGCTAGAATTCGATACTGCTTCTCCCCTACAAGGAAATATGTAAAATACTTTTTATAAATATTGCTGTTTGTACAGAAAGTATTTTGTTAATTATGGTAATTTGCATGAATAATTACTTACGGGTAGTTCTCAGTAACAGAGCTTGAGGAAGACTCTGTTTTGGACTCTTCATAAATTGAAGGTGCTGGTAAATGCTTTTTGTTTGGTTTTTTATTCTCATCGTTCTGATACTGCCGTGTTTCTTTCAATTTCTTTCTCAAATATTGAATTTGCTCTTGCATGGTTTTTTCCGTTTTTCTTCGTTTTTGAGGAGTGGCCTCGTCTTCTGTCGTACATAGGTTTTTTGGGGTTTTACTAATATGGCCGCTACTTGTCAGTTTCATTCTATGTTTTTTCGCGATTATTTGCTCACATACTTGGTCATTTTTCGAGTTCATGATGTGACTGAAAGAGAGATTTTTTTTAATGAAGTTCTTTTTAGAATGTTTAGTTCACTAAAATTGATATACAGTCGCCTGTATGCGTGATGTCATTTCTACTCCATCGGTTCTTCTCCCAATGCTAGCACAGTCTCGCGGTTTATTCGAATTCGAATATTTATTATATTAATTATAATTTAATTAAAATTATAGTTTAATTATAATTTAATTAAAATTATAATTTAATTATAATTTTAATCTCTCTGAGTGATACCGCTGCTTTCAGACCCATATTCGCGGCGTTTGCTTAAAAATAAAAATCGAACGTTAATTGTACTCTTCTATTTGAAGTTAATTTATAGTTTTCATTGAAAGATATGGAAAACACTTTCGCTCATACTGGAGTGCAGAGTAGACATTAGATACTTATTTCAAAAGAAACGTCGCGAATATTGCGTCTGAAAGGAGCGGCACCACTCACAGAGATTAACTAAAAGTGTGAGACAGTCGAGTGTATCTCAATGATGCTTCATTTGGCATTTAATGGTTGGGAATCACGAGTGGTGTCAAAAAACTGATGCAGATCCACTCATTTTCGATAATATTTTCTTCTTCTCCCTCGGTAACACTCCATACAGGCAATCTGTAGCCCTTGCTTTTGACTTGATCTAAATGAACCGCCTCGAGAGTAGGTAATAAGTTGTAGCAATGTTGAATTCCCACGAAATCCGATGTTAATCCAACGTCATATACTTCAGTCATCCGTTGAAGCTTTTGAACAATTAAAAAAAATGTTTCTTTAACTTTCAGTATATTATTAATCACACAGACTTCGGAACTTTGAAGAAAACAGCAACTGTCGTGTAATGCGGTTGAAAATGCTACTTCATCAACTTGTAGCTTGTGGAACTGTTGGCAATTTTCTGCGACAATGTTATTTTCAAATCCGAATCCACTGAATGTTTCCAAAGTACCCAACACTTCAACATCGGCTACCAAGTGCAAAAGGGAATGAACATTATAGGACATAAACTGCTGCCCAAACAGTACTTCGCATGACTGCACGTAAGTTTCCAAAGACTCTTGACAAAATGGAAACATTTCCCGCGGTGTGTCTTCAGCTATTAGGAGACGCATTACACTATTCAATATCATCAGATGATCATAATACTCTTATGGGAAGACATTTTTGAATACGCTTGTACTCGTATACAGTAAAAGTTGTCTGAATTCTGTTGCTTTGTAAACATGATATTCAGTTATTGCCCTTGGTGGTCGATTAAAGTCTGAAGGTTTGTGAGGTGCGAGTGACACTAGTCTTGAATTGAGAATATCCAATTTCCGAGCGTTGAACCTCCGGTGGCCAAACTTTCCTCCTATTTTTGCCTCTAAAACTTTCTTGACATTTCCCAACCAAACTGAATGCATACACTCGAATGGAACTTGTGAGACCAAACCTAAAAGTACAGATAACGGACTTCTGCCTTTATGGTGGTCTTCATCAATAAGATTCGCGTACTCCTCATCAGTTCTCGCTGCATATCCAATTCCTGGAAAAACCATTGTTCCTTCAAATCCTTGTACGGTGGAGCGATGTCCTTCAACCTTACACTTGGAGCAGGCATGTGAAGAATTGTGGCACTTGTGGTTTAATACAAATGCGCGTGCAGGTGCATCTGCAATGAAACAACGGATATTCAAGGGTAGCCGTCGACCCCTTATTTCTATGCCACCCTCTGCATGTACATCAAGAATTTCCTCGATAAACTGCTGGTAAAAATCGAACACGTTTGTAGGTTTCTGTTTTCCTAGATATATCCCAATGATCATTGGTCTTTTATCGGCTACATTATAAATTCTGAACTGATGCGGCCAAAACTGATCAGCGCCCTTGTCTGCTTTGCCGCCATCCGTACTGATATCAATTGTCACGCTTTCGGGCAACATAGTGTCAGGTAAACTTTCTAATTTTTTGACAAGTGTTTTCTTAAATCCAATGTGAAGGTATTGGCCTCCAGCAATCTGTATGACATGCTGACTCGCAACAACTGTGGAAGTTTTGAATAAAGTTCTACTGTCCTTGGGCAAGAATGTCATATTGAAAGGAAATTCGCGTAGCGTTTTTAATAGTAAGTTTCCTTGCGTGTGATTTATATTAGCGGCTAAAAAAGAATTTTTCAATGCACTCTTCTTCAAATCTGCTGGATTTTGAAAAACATCATTCCAGATCTCATCATCACTAGTCTGATTTCCTTCGTCAAAATTATCCACGTCAGCATTATCACCCTCGTCCATTTCATCATCAGTGTATCCTTCGTTGGAACTCACAGTTTCCGTATCATCACTGACGTCTTCTTGCTCAGAATTGATTGAATTTCTTTCAACATCAGACGAAGAAGAATTCCGAGAATTATCATTGTGAGGCCCCTCATTAAAATTGTTGTCAGAAGCTGCTTCATTCTCCGATCTATCATCAAAACTAGAACTCGCATTGTCCACGTTGCCTAATTCGCCTGCAATTTGAGGCGGTGCAGACAGGCATCTCCTCTTTTGTCTCAGGCTGAGATGTTGGAAATCTTGATACTTCGGCATTTTGAGCGCTGTTATCAATTCCAAAGTTCATATTACAGAATTCATAAAAAAATCATTATTAACAAAAATGATAAATTCAGTGGGACAACATTTGATCTTAAGGTCAATTGAAAAAAACAAATCCACAATGATGTGTCAAAATCATTTATTCCTGCGTACGTTTCGACCACCACTGCATGTCTTTTTCAAGAAGTCAAAATAATCTCAAATACGATGAATAGAAAAAATGTAAAACAAAAATTGTGCAATCCTCTTAAATAAAAAACCTTCTTATAATATAGAAAATTCATCTTGTGTTATTTATCTTATAAAATGTACAGGTTGTAATAAGGTCTATATTGATGTGCTGGAAGTTCTGAATGTTCAAATGAACGAATTTTTGAATTGATTACTTTATAAGTCTGAAATAGTGCTAAAGTATTGGTTTATTTACATTGAAAATAGTATAGTATAAAAGCAACTTATAACACCTGTTTTTATTTGTAATTTGAATAAGATTTTTAGTAAAAATATATAATTATGAAAAATATTTCGTTCATTTGAAAGTTCAGAACTTGAGGTACATCTATAACATTGGTGAAACTGGCACGAGACTGGAAAGAAGTATGTACGAACATAAAAGGGACTGTGCAATTGGAAATTTAAATGCAGGATTGACACAGCATTTCATGGAATTTCAATCAATTCAATTTTTCGGACGCGATTTTTCGGACTCAATTATTGAGACTGTTCCCTCAACGTGAAGCTTTTGCATAATAATAATCTATAATGAAGTTTCACTTCTGATCTGTGTCCCCCGACACAGTATGGTTTTTTGATTGAAACCAATAAAAACAAACGATATAGAAACACTTATTTATATTAAAAAAGATCAAATAATATAAAATTGTTAAGAACAGTCTAAAGCAAAGATAAATCAGTTCTTGAGGTATCTTAAGTTTTGACTTTTAATGCACTTACTTTTACATTCTCGTCAGAAAAGGTATTATTAGATTTATTTCAAATTGGATCCTAGCATTTTTCATCAAATCTCAGCGTTTTGAGAACCCCTGAGTAAGAAAAAACGGGTTTTACGACGGTGTCTCTCTTCGTCGTTGCGGGATACGAAAAAAATATTTAAAACTAAAAAAACAAATTTCTAACTAAAAAATCTACAAATTTTGTTGTGCCCATTTTCTAATAAAATGCACGGTTTTTGTTTTAATCAAGAAAACATTATTAAAAATGAAAAAAATGTGGTTTCCAGACAAACAATGCAAGATACGAAAAAATGTTAAGGATTAAAATTGCTCACCTCAAAACAATGTACAATTACTCACTACAATTTGGAAGTTTTGCAGAAAAATGCAATTTTTACATTCTCATCTCAATGAGAAGGTATTATGTTTTATGTGAAAACTGACTTTCGTGTAGATTTCATGAAATCTTAACGTTTCGTGACCCTCTGAATCCGAAAAAACATGTTTTACGTTATATTGCAATTATATTGCAATATCTGAATAAACAGTCCCGAACCGAAGTACATAATTTTAATATAATGTATCTACAAATTTGCCTTTGACAGTCTTAATATTCTCATCAGCGAAGGTATTTATGGATTTGTGTAGAACGCAACCCCCCTACAAAATTGCTGTTAAACATTCAATTATTATTCAATAATTCTGTAAAAAAAAAATTTTAATGTAGAAAATTTTAATTCCTGTTAAAAACACCTCCAACTAAAGATAAACATCGTCCTAAATAATTGCAAATACACACAATCAGAAACCAATGAAGTGTATTAACCCGTAAAGACCACAATAGTGCGAATTCGCATCAGCAAAATTTTCAAATAAATGTCCCTTCTCACCCAGCAGGTCTCACCTATACGTTCAATATGTTCCACCCTTACTGCATCATGCCCCATAGTCCCAGCGTCATTCGTCTAAAACTACCCCTGATGTGGGGTTGAAAAGTTAGACTTGGTGCGAATTCGCACTAGTGTGGACTTTATGGTTGCGTTTTTGATCGTTGATAATTCTCTTAAAATGCAAACAAATTCAAACTAAAAGTCGTGTTTTGTATATGAAATTTTATCAGAAATCTGATGGTGATACTGAAACTTTAGTAATAATTAGAGCTGTTTTTAAAAATGAGATTTTATGAAGGTACAATCTTAAAAAAAAGTCACCGTAGTGGATGGGGTCCAACGAGGTTTTGAAGCCGACATATTGTACTTTGAGGGGGGGAAAAATTATTGGAGAAAAATGAAAATAAATATTTTTTTGAAGAGTGTGAATTTGGGGTACTTTTGAAGTAGGGAAATAAACATAATTCTGCACTCATTTGATCGACTAGAATTTAGAAAAACTTTTACTTCTAATTTCACTACAATATTTGATGAAAAAGTAATGATAAACAATATTGCTATTCATAAATTATCGAATTATGCTCATTTCCCTACTCCAAAAGTACCCCAAATTAACACTCTCTGAAAAAAGATTCATGTTCATTTTTCTCCAAAAATGTTTTTTTCCCCGCAAAGTACAATATTTCACTCCATGCGACCTGTATGTAACAAATGAAAATAGTTACCTTGACTTTTAATTCGTGTTAAGTAGGAAAACAACGCGACTCACTTGCGAAATGCGAGCTCGATGACATTCGCAAACTGGACATTTGCCGGCATGCGCGCGCATTCCTCGAGAAATGGTTCCCGCGAATTTTAAAAAACTATCATTTCCAAAGAAATCTTCATTTTAGTAGACTAATGAATTTTTTGCAATATTGATGTTGATTTGACGAACTTCATTAATCTATTTTTATAATATTCAATACATTCATGATGGCCTGGAAACATGGAGGAGATAAATAATTTTTTTAACAACGTTGTGTATAAATACCGGTACCGACAAAGAAAATGCGCGATATCACTTAAAAAATAACAAAAATTTTGTTATATTTTAAAAATTAATTTGGCAGAAAAAAATGAAGATAGAAATCGTAATTTTGGAAATTTTGAAAATTTTTCCAAATAACGTAAATTTTTGTTTACTTTATATATTTGTAGGTACATTTCCGGAAAATGAACGAAACTTAAAGTTTTCCATTTTTCAACATTTCAAAAGTTTCAAAAAAATCCCAAAATTTTTTTAATATTTCCAAAAATCCACAAAATTAAAAAAAAAATTATTTAAAAAATTTCCATATTGTTTTGAAAATGGTTTATATAACTTTCTAATAACATTTAATTTTATAAGTAATAACTATAGGAAAATTAAATATTATTAGAAAGAATTCTGCCCTCATAGTGACTGCAGACTCTGCGTCACATTCTCACGGTATTGTGTGATGCAGAGTGTGTTGGCCAAATGCGACTCATAGCGCTCGAAGATGTGTGCTCGACAGTCTATGCTGGCGAGATGAGTGCGTTATTGCACGCAGAACCTGACAATCACAATCTGCGGGTGATCTGCGTCGCACAATTGTTATCTGGGATATTGTATTCAGTAACTTTAAAAACCCCAACAATACACATTTATATGTTCCCTACATATAAGTGAGCCACTTTAGGAGAGTTTATCATAAAGAATTGGAATATAATGAATATTTTGATAATTTTTTTCTAAAACCCAGATAGCAATATGACCGCATAGTTACAGCACAGTGTCTGCAGGCACCGCACATACATCTGCAGGCCGTAACAGCAGAACGCAGGACCGGCGGAACGTAGGTTATCTCTCTTTCTCCCTCCTTAAGAAGTGTGAATGTAAAGGAATTAGAGTAAGCCCTGGCAGAACGTTAGACAGATGCGGTTCCATACGCACTCAGGTATGCTAGCATATCGTCTTTGCACCCTGCTGGTAGCATGTGATACCAGAAGTTTAATGCGTCGCCTCAATCGAACCAAAAATATACGAGTAAACGAAATATTGTATTGTATACTTATAGTGTACATGTTGCCTGCGATAGAATGTAGGATGGGCAGCTTAAAAAATAAAATAACCTCACATTTCTAATATATTAAATAACGTAGTAACATGTCAAATTTTTTTTATCACAATTCTATATGCCAATTTGAGATTAGTTTGTGGGCTAAGACTGATTCAAAAGTATTTAAATAAATGGGAAGGGGAAACTAATTTAGAACTGGAAAAGCAAAGTGATTTCAAAATAAAAGTAGAAGGTTTATTGCTAATATTATTTACACTGAGAGTTCGCGTCTTGTTCTAGACGGGTGGGTATTGAATGGGTGGTCCAGTTCTGGGGACGGTGATGGAGACGGTGATGGGTTATCTGATTCCTCGGTCTCGCGGACCGGACTTTTATGAACTTCACACCGGTGGCGGTATACCACTGGCGACGCAGGCGAGTGGGGGTTTACTAGCGAGGTTCATTTTGTCGATGTCGCTGAAAGGGGACTTCGCGTGATCCTACTTGAATATTGAATGTGTAACACCTTGCTAAATTAGCGTATATCAGAAAAACAGAATCTTTCTCTGATCTCTCTGTAGCTCAATTGGTTAGAGCACCTGACCGGAAATCAGTTGATCTGGTGTTCGAATCCCAGTGGAGTTAAAAGAGAGAGATCCTTTTTTTCTGAATAAATTGAATTTAATAAATTTTGAGATTGCGATTTATAAAGTTTCTATGTTAAATATACAAGATTCGTCATCGCATAAAAACGCATAATTTTTTAATTTTTGCATAATTTTGGAATTTACGCATAATACGCGCACTCCCAATCAAGGTCAAGCTCCTTCTCTGTCAAGCCTTAGTCTTGTCCCTTTTCGATTACGCATACACGAGCTACGGTCCCTGTCTAATCATTTCCCTGAAAAGGAGGATATATAAAGTACAAAATTCCTGCCTTAGATAATGTTACGGGGTTAGGAAGTTCGACCACATCTCACCAGCTCTTCGTGATTCAGGTTGGCTTAAGATGGACCAAAGATGGGTCGTGCAGCTCGGTGTCCTTGCCTTTAAGGATTTGTACCGGGGGTACCGGAGTATCTGCTTGACCTCTTATCTTTTGTGGAAAACAAGCGCGCGCGGAAATCGCTTGCAACACGATCTGACGGCAGGTTATTTGTCCCACGAGTACGTACCACTAAAGTAGAAGCTACCTTCTCTTACGCTGCCCCACGCCCCACTAGCATCATAGTCCGTTCTCACATTGAGAGCCGAATTATTTGATCGATTGCATGCGAGCCTATAAGAGGAAACCCCAATCTAATAATGCGGGTATTTGTAGATCTCTCCAATCTATATAGTCTTTCTCTTTATTTTGGAAACTTATATCCATGTCTATATATTTTTTGCTTTTAAAATAGGTTTACCTAGGTAATACAATCGTCTTTCTTTCTCTTCCATCGCTTCAGTTGAAACATGAATGTACTGTATAATTAGGAACAAGCGAAATGTATTCTAAGAAGGACAGTTTTTAGTACACTGTACATTTTCTGCTGCGTTAGGTTTAGTCTCAGCCTCTTAGTGCGAATTACATACTTTTTATATTTTATAGTTAGTTTAAGTTTAGATGTAGAGGGTTAAGTTGCAAGGCAGCTCTAAGCTGTACCTCAGCCCTGTAAGTGCCCCTTCCATTAATATTTAATAATAATAATTTCTGAACACGCTTGTTCGGTACTCTGCGCTCAGGCCCTGAAAGCGCATAGGGCAATCACGTTTCCCCCAGCCCCTGCACTTATGCTGCAGTTACTGCGCATTTACAAAATTACACACAATTCATGTTTGTATTCTGGTGACTGTGTGCCTAATTTTTGTATTAGTATGACCTGATGCTGTCATGTGCCCGCACGGTTGTTATCTGGGAAGCTTATCTCAATAAATATGATTCCATAATACACTTTTTCAATTTAACATGTCTATTCGTAATTAAAATCTCGTTGAAACAGATTCCCCGAAATTTTGTTTTAGCGGCCGGAGCCTACATTTGGATAACTGAATCCAGAACAATGCTCCGGAGTATCTCTTTAACCTCTTCCAATTTTTAGACAGAGACGTTCCAGCACAGTCTAAGCTTTGTAAAAGACATAAAATCCTTAAGATTCCTTGCCACAGAACGTGCCAGCTTCAAAGGTTATTTATAGTAAAAGATGCCCGGTTATGGAATAAAGTACCATGCGATATTAGAAGTGCACCTTCCCTGTATCATTAAAAAAAAATTTTCAAATATTTGTACAATACTCCTTACCCAACTCTTGACATTACTCACTGGTAAATCTCTCGTCGTTAATTTTCCAAATTTCATCATATAAAATACTATGCATTAGTCTCATACCTAATTTGATACGTATTCTGGGATCGACTCTATTTATTTATTTATCTTATTTAGTTTATAGATTTAATTATAAGATGAATCAAGTATTCTACCGATCAGTGCTTGCACAAATTTGTAATGACCTTGTATTATCCTGTTCCTTAGAGGGCTATTTAGCCCTAGGGACTTTCCTTTAATAAATACTAATACATGTTTCATGTAGATTAATATAAACTAAGATAAAGTGCTGCGTATTCTTATTATGTATAAACTACGTTCGTAGTTAAACCAATCACCTTAGCAAATATAGAAATATTATATGGCCAACAGCCATACCACGCTGAAAAAACCAGTTCTCGTCCGATCACTGAAGTTAAGCAGCGTTGGACGCGGTTAGTACTTAGATGGGTGACCATTCGAGAAAACTGAGTGCTGTTGGCACATCGTGGGTGTGGTGAGCCCACACTTGTAGTTATTTACCACAAGAAACTATCCACCTAGAAACACTACCCGAATCGGGTAGTGTCACGCCTACCCTGAAAGGGAAATGGCTTAAGGCGCTTCCTCAGGCTTGATTTTTAGCCCATGTATTCGTTGATCCCATTTTCCTCCTACACGGATGAATTGTTTGGTGTAGTATTTTAACCACATAATCTCAATGGCATAATGCATAAAACTAAAGTCTTCGTTTTTTGAAAAACGGTCTTTTTTTTTGTTTTTTTAATTAATTGAAAATCTGCTTCATTTATGCGCCTGGAAACGAGCAATCCGCCGCCGGGAAAGCGCGCACAGTACACTCGAAAGCAGGCGCTTCAAAGTAAATGGAAAACCCTCGTCTAATTCACCGTGAACTTTTTCGAGGATGCTTGAACCCAGGGGGTCGGTCGTAACTCTTCCGTCCTTCCCATTGTTGCCGTGCGACACGATTCGAGCCGCTTGAACGAAATTGATAATTAGTCAAATATGCAGAAATTGAATTTTAATATGCTGCATTAGGTTCGTTACATAATTACGGGACGATCAAAAAAAGATAGAAAAAAATCGGTTAACCCGTTCAATTTCTGTTGGGAGTTTTCCTTTTTTTGCATTTTATTTAAGATTGCCTTCAATACTGAGAATAT
>CAKNYM010040783.1:3360-21083 GCA_932195095.1 Andricus curvator
TATGATACGATGAAATAGGGAAGAGAATATTGCAAAAGATAGGCGTGGTTTAACTATACGGGCGCTTGGTGAGGACCTCGGTGCCGAGCACCGGGCGCTTTGTGAGAATCTACTGTAATAATACATATTATTCTGATCAATAAATATAAATTAATATAAATATTCAATATTGATACTCGAATAATTTTTTATATTTTCTTTTAAAGTACAGTGATAATTCTCAATTGCTGATTTAGGAATGCTGTGCGAGATAATATTTTTTAATATGCGCAGGATTATTCGCCCACTTCAAATATTTAATCTTAATTGTTATTTAATGCCACTTATTATTATTTTACGATTGAGTCGACTCTGGACCAATCTCTTTTACAACCATAGTTCGTATTTACTTATGATTATTATTTCTATCGGAGTCTTCAAATATGGAATACATTTACTATCTTGCTTTCTTCGTAATATATTAAACTTTCCCCTCATTACGATTAACAATATTAATTTAACACTTGTATAGGTAAAAATCACTATATAAAAAGATGCTACAAGGAATGACTTACATTGATATGTATAAAAAATTCTTTTTCACATTCACTTAAAAGGAGGTTGCCAGAAATTTTTTCGTGGAAGGAAGCAATTTTTTTCAATTTTATTGTAAATAATAGGGAAAAATTAAGTACTGAGTGAAGTGAATAAAGCACATATCAAAGTATACCTTGCATTGAGAGAATACATTTTCTGGCAAATTGTTGAGAAAATAATTCGATGGAATATTCAGATTGTTTCAGGCTGAATTTTTTATACGGTTTTTTTATTAGTAATTGTTTACTTTGATGACTTTTCCGAATTTTTTAGTAAATGGTTTGAGAAATAGTGGAAGATTTTCTTTCTAGTTTAAAAGTAAAATATTATTCGGGTGAGACCAGAAAAGTTTCATATTTAAAAAAAAAATGTTGAGATACTTATTACGAATATAATCATGAACATATTGGCAAATGACAATAATTTTTAAAGTCGATTCGAAAAGTAGTTATCAAATTGCCAAAAATCCCTTTTCCAGCTCTAAAAATATATAAAAAAATAATATTTCAAATTAATTGTTACATATTAAAATTAATTAACAATTAGTGCAATTCTTTAAAATAGTACAAATCTATTAATATATAACATAACATCAATGAAATCTTTGATCGATTCACATTCCTTTAAATTATTATCTCTTCTTATATTGTTTCGTTATGAAATTTAAATTGAAAACATTGTTCTGAAATTTGACTTAAAAAAAAAATTGCATTTTTTCGTTTTTTCAGAAAAATGCAAATATTTTCGTAACAAAATTATAAAAGTGAATATAAAGTCATTAAGAGAATTTTTTTTTTTTCAAAAAATAAAATAATTCCATGGAAAAGCCAAAACGTTGAAAAATCAGTCATTGAACAAATAATTTTAATTTTTTTTAATACGAACGTTTTTTGGTCTTTACTGACTGATATTTTACTTTTTGTCTAGAAATAAGGTTTTTCAAGAGGTTTAAAACCATTTACTTCCAAATTCGAAAAAGTCCAAAAAGTAAATAACCTTTTTATTTTACTTTAATCATTCTTTTCTCTCAGCGTGGGATGAATAACGAATAAGGATATTATATTATGAAAAATGAAACAAGCTTGTTCGATACCAGTATAGGCACATATTGGCAAATAGAACTGACTATAGAAAGGGCGAAAATTGGATGCCAGGATAGGTTCAATGGGGTTTCCATATTTGCAGACTTATTTTCTATATTAAACAAATATTTCTTATATAAATCATGTTCCACTTCTCAATAGTTATTTTTTTTTATTCGAATGCTCATTTAGGAAGGATGAAGTAGGACGTTTATAGGAATCATTTCTTAATCGTAATGCCTCCAACAATAACTTGAATAACTTCAATAACAATTTAATAGAATATGCTTTCAAACTTCCAAGATAAAATTCAAGCTTCAATGATCTACATTAATTATAGAATAATTGTTGAATTAATTGCTAACGTTAAAATTAAGAGAATATTCCATTTGGAATCAGTAATTACATTTTTAGGGTTTCGTAGTTCGTCCGTCGCATTTTTTTCATGAAACTCGAGACGAGACAAGACTCGAGACGAGGCAAGGTTCGAGACGAGGCGAGACTCGAGACGAGGCAAGCTCGAGACGAGGCGATATGAGGAGGGCTACGAAATCCTTGTTTGTAGGCGCATGTCGCCTATTTTGACTAATTTTTTTTATATTCAATATTCGCAAGTCAGAAAGGAAGGAAATGGAGAAAGGCGAGGTTGAGCAATAATCAATATCGCAGAAAACTATTGAATGGAACACGACATGTATAGCATATAATCGCGGTTTCACGCGCCAGGGAGCGGAAAAAATTCATTCGCCGGGCATCGAGCCTCTAGATTCATTCAGCGCTTTCGTTCATACATTTTATAATTTGAAAATGGTTCGCTGAAAGCAAAAATGTTTCACAGTTCCGCGGGAGAATTTCTTTTTTTTTAAATTGTGCAACTTAAAATTTTTTAATCCTGCGTTTTAAAAAATTTGGGGGAAAAAAAATGAATTTAGCGTGACTGAGTTTTGAAGAAAAGTTTTAATTATTGTGATTGAAGATAAACAAATTAGATCTTATTTTTGCATTTTTTGAATTTTATTGTCGATATTCAACAAATAGGTATTTTTATACCGGAAAAAGTAATTTAGGGTCTTCTGGTACTCAGTTACGATTTTTTAACTGATTGTCGGTAATTGCAAATTAGGAAAGTTTTCAAATTAACCATTCATTACATTCATCCTTGGAAATATCACAGAAAATCGAAAAATATAAAACTAGGCGCACCGCGGCTTTATTTTTACGACTTATCTACGTAGCTTTTTACACATCTTTCGTTACAATGCTCGCTGCTATAACTATTACAATTGCAAATAAATAATATTTTTTATTTCTCACGAATAAAAAAAATTTGGCAAATTAAATTTGAAGAGAATAGAAAGATCCGAAAGAAATAATCAAATTACAATTTTTTAGACTGATTTTTTTAGAATATAAATTTTCTTCAAGAAGGGAAAGTTGTATAAGAGCACCAATTCTTGGCACCTTAGCTTTTTCCGAAGGAAAAATATGAGACACATATATTTTTAGTTCCAAATTTTTTTTTACCAAGCTGCGTGAAATATTAAAAAATTATCGAAAATTTTCTTCAAAAAGTTCAATATTGTGAAAAAATTGACATTATTTTTTTTTGTGGCAGTTTGTAGTGACATCGACACTCTTTCAAATCCCTTAAATAAACTTGAAAATTTTGAAAAATTTCCAAAAAAGTACATTTTTAAAATATTAATTTTTTTATAATATTTATAGTTTCATGCTTTGAGGAAGCTAAAATAAAAAATAAGTGGTTTGTATCTTAATTTCTCGCAACAATTTCAAAATAATACCAAAAATATAATTATTGAACTAAAAAATTATTAAAACATAAAGATTTCAAAAGTTTCAATATACCAAAAGAAAAATAAAACTACCGAACATATTTAAGAACAAAATTGAAATATTCCGAACGTAAAAGTTAATAAAACTAGAAAAATTAAGAAATTTCAAATTTCCCAAATTTTTAAACCAGATTTTTCAAAATCCTGAAATTTTAACTACATACATTGGTAAATTCCTAAATTTAGTAAATTTCAGAAATTTATAATTACCACAATTTGAAATTCCCAACAATAAAAAATAAAAAATAAATAAAAATAGCTCTTCAAAATTTTTAATTATGCTTTTAACTATGATTTTCAAATTAAGGTATCATTGTAATTTCATCAATTTTTATAGTTTTGTTTACTTTTACTTTTGGATTATTTGAATTTCGTTAATAAACATTCCCGATAGTTCCATTTTTTTTTAAATTTAAAAATTCGGAAATTTAAAATTTTTGCAAATATTCTCTTTTGGTAATTATATCTTCGACATTTTTCAACATTCGGGATTTTGATGAATTTCGGAAAATTATTATAAATTTAGGAAAATTGAGTTAAACTTCTCGTAAATTTAAGATAACTTTAGGAAAATTCAGTTGAAAATTTCGGAACTTGTAACAAATAAAATTTACGTTCGAAGTAACCGAAATTCTATTCTGTTACACGTTACAGAAAATTAAGATTTTTTTCGTAATTTATGGTAAATTTACGGAAATTCCGTTACAATTTCGTAAATTTCGTAAAAAATTGTGTTACATTTGTTACGTTATAATTTCATAAATTTCAGAATTTTTTTTAACAGCATAAATTTAAAGAAAATACAGTCACAGAATTAAGAAATATCAGATCTTTTAGATTTTAAATAAGAAAATTAATGAAATTATGATTTTTTTATCTGTTTTGAATTATTTTATTTCTTATTTTACAAGTTTTTCCATTTCTGTTTTTTTTTCTTATTATAATTATTATTATAATTTTTTTATTTGAAATCTAAAAGATCTGATATTTCTAAATTTTATTAACTGTATATTTTATAAATAAATAAATAATATATATATGATTTCAGCTTCTTTAAACATAAAACTAAAAATGTTTAAAAAAAGAATTGATATTATAAATTTTTTTTTATATTATAAAAAAGATATTTTCCTAAATGAACGACAAGTTTAGCGAGAATAAAACTCACGAGATATCTCTCGTATATTACTATGAAACTTTTTTTTGAGAAAATTCACTTTATAGTTTTTTCGAAAAATTAACGCAATTTTGGTAATATAGAGAAATTTCAAGTATATTTAAGGAATTTGAAAGAATGTCGATTCCGCTACAAATTGCCACAAAGAACATTAAATTATGTTAATATGTTCACAAGATACAACTTTTTATAGAAAATTTTCCCCAATTTTTTCATAATTCACCTGAATGAAAATGGTCCTAAGTTGGTGAAAAAATGTTTTTTGGTGAAAAACAAAAAATACCTTGATTGCGCGGAAAGAAATGAGGGTAAGAAATGTTGCATTTAAGAGAGGTAAAACTGAGGTAAACTTTCCGGGGTGAATCATCACGTAGTCACGGAAAGTTTACCTCAGTTTGGTGTAATCCCCCTGTTTGAATAAATAAATTAATAAGACTCGAGACGAGGTGAGTCTCGAGACGAGACAAGACTCGAGAGGAGGCAAGGCTCGAGGCGAGGCGAGACTCGAGACAAGACTCGAGAGGAGGCAAGGCTCGTGGCGAGGCAAGATTGGAGACGAGACAAGACTCGAGAGGAGGCAAGGCTATAGGCGAGGCGAGACTCGAGGCGAGACAAGACTCGAGAGGAGGCAAGGCTCGAAGCAAGATGCCAACAAATGGTGCTTTATAAAATTACCCTATAAAATTAAAAATACAAATTGCTCATAAATGCATTAATCTTCAGATTAGAGCAAGTTCGCAGCGAACGTTAATATAATAAAATATTACAGTCGTCCATTAATTATGAAACGCACGTTATTCACTCGTCCATCACTGGATGAATGATGTTAACTAGTGTCCTGCCACTCGATTTTTTTGGAAAAGCTACCTGAAAATTTTCGATTCGCTGTTATCGATAGGCTATGATGATTTGAAGATGTCGGTTGTCCCGGAAGGTGTGTCTTTATCGAACAGCGGCGTAATTGTGGCAGGTGTGACTTCTTTCGCCGCCGCAGCTCTCGATGTCGTGCTGGCCGTCCCGGAAGTACCGGAAGTCGTGGGTAATTGCTGCGCACATTGACAGTTCTTCAGGGTAAAAGAAAATTTTACATTTGTCAATAAAAATCACTACAAAAAAAATGCACCTAAAAATCATCCAAAAAATAAATCTGAATTAGGCGAATTAGACAGAAAACTAAATAGTGTAATTTTCTGTGGATTTTTTGAGTTTTGAAGCTAAAAAAACGACTTTTCTGCGGAGCAGTTGAATTTTTAACGAAAAAATTAATTTTCAACTAAGAAGATAAATTTTTGTATTAAAGAAGGCAAATTCTCAACAAAATACATAAATTTCCCACCTAACAGTATAATTTTCAACTAGAAAATATCAATTTTCAATTAAAAATAGCATTGTTCAACTAAAAAAACCATTTTCAATCAAAAATGGAATAATTACATTTTCAGTTCAATAGATTAATTTTTACCCAGAAACTAATCGCCCTTTCAACAAAATAGTAAAATTTTTTGACAAAAATAGTTGAATTTTCGAAAAAATATGAATTTTTAACGAAAAAATTAATTTTCAACCAAAGAGATGAATTTTCTATTAAAATTATGAATCTTCAACCAAAAAACTGAATTTTTAAAAATGAGTTCAACTTTCAACCAAGGAATTTAATTTTAAACAAAAAAAAAACGAATTTTTAACAAAATACATATATTTCTAACCAAGTAGTTGAATTTTCAACCGAAAAGATTAATTTTCTACCAAAAAAGACGAATTTGCAACAAGTTACATAAATTTTCAACCGAGTAGTTTATTTTTTTAAATAAAAAGATCAATTGTTATTTCTTTGAAAATATGTATTGTTTTTTGGTTAAAAATACAACTTGTTGAAAATTAATCTTTTTTTGTTGAGGATTCAAGTATTTTGTTGAAAATTTGTCTTGTTTAGATGAACTTAACTGTTTTTTATTTAAAATAAAAAAATTTTTGGATTGAAATATCAACTATTACATTTTTCGTTGAAAATTTATCTTTTTTATTTAAAAATTCACTATTTGATTGAAGATTAACTTTTTTGTTGAAATTTTTATTTGACAGATATGAAATTTTCAAAAAACTTTTTGAATTTTCCCAATAAATTTTCAAGCAAATGAACAACAAGTTAAAAAAAAATAGTTAAATTTTCAATCAAAGAAATCATTGTTCAACCAAAAAGATACATTTTTAACCAAAAATATTAACTTGTAACGAAAAGAGACGAATTTTAATTAAAATACATGAATTTTCAAACAAATGGTTTATTTTTCAAGAAAATTATATTTTAACCAAAAGGATGAATTTTCAATTTAAAAAAAAAAACATTTTTCAACCGAAAATTTTGGTATATTATAATTAAGTTTTCAGTTTAAAAAATTAATTTTTAACCAAAAAAAATTCCATCAAAATAGATAAATTTTCAACCAAAGAAATGCATTTTTAGCCAAAATAGATACATTTTTGAAACAAGAATAATAATTTTCTACAAAATAACGATGAATTTTCAACTGAAAAATCTAGATTTTCAAAAATATAGTTAAATTTTTAACAAAAGAAATAATTTTTTAACCAAAAAGATAAATTTTGAATCAGAAAGACTATTTTTCAACGAAAAGAGACGAATTTTCATTAAAATACATGAATTTTCAACCAAATGGTTTATTTTTCCCCTAAAAAATATAAATTTTTAACCAAAAATCGAATATTAGAATTTTTATTTAATTAATTTTCAACGGGGGAAAACAAAATTATTTTCACCAAAATACTTGAGTTATCAACTAAAACAAAATTAATTTTCATCCAAAAGGATGAATTTTCAACTTAAAAAAAAACATCTTTGTATATTCTACACATGCATTTATAATTAATAACTATAACTTTAAACTATAAAATATCAATTTTCAATTAAAAATAGAATTTTCTAACAAAAAAAAAACAATTTTCAATAAAAAATGGAATAATTACATTGCCAGTTCAACAAATTAATTCTTAACCAGAAACTATTCGCATTTTTAACAAAATAGTAAAATTTTTGACAAAAATAGTTAAATTTTCAAGAGAAAATATGAATTTTTAACGACAAAGTCAATTTGCAACCAAAGAGATGAATTTTCTTTTAAAATTATGAATTTTCAACCAAAAAACTGAATTTTTAAGAAAGTAGTTCGACTTTCAACCAAGGAGTTGAATTTTAAGCAAAAAAACACGAATTTTTAACAAAATACATACATTTCTAACCAAGTATTTCAATAGTTTTTTTTTAATTAGAAAGATCAACTGTTATCTCTTTGAAAATATTTATTGTTTTTTGGTTAAAAATACAACCTGTTAAAAATTAATATTTTTTTTGTTGAGGATTCAAGTATTTTGTTGAAAATTAGTCTTGTTTAGATGAATTCAACTGTTTTTTATTTAAAATACAAAATTTTTGGATTGAAATATCAACTATTACATTTTTCGTTGAGAATTTATCTTTTTTGTTTGAAAATTCAACTATTTCATTGAAGATTAACTTTTTGTTGAAATTTTTATTTGACATATATGAAATTTTCAAAAAACTTTTTGAATTTTCCCAATAAATTTTCAAGCATATGAAAAACGAGTTTTGAAAAAAATAGTTAAATTTTCAATCAAGGAAATCATTTTTCAACCAAAATGATGAATTTTTAACCAAAAATATTAATTTGCAACGAAAAGAGACGAATTTTCATTAAAATACATGAATTTTCAACCAAATAGTTTTTTTTTAACAAAGAAAAACAACTAATTTTGACCAAAATAGTTGAATTATCAATAAAAACAAAATTAATTTTCAACCAAATAGAGGAATTTTCAATTAAAAAAAAATTCATTTTTCAACTGAAAATATTAGTATATTATAATTAAGTTTTCAGTTTAAAAAATTAATTTATAAACAACAAAAAATCGATCAAAATAGTTAGATTTTCAACCAAAGAAATGAATTTTCAAACAAGAAGAATAATTTTCTACAAAAAAAAGATGAAATTTCAACCCAAAAAGCTAAATTTTCAAAAAAATATTTAAATTTTTAACAAAAGAAATAATTTTTCAACCAGACAGATAAATTTTGAATCAGAAAGTCTATTCTTCAAAGAAAAGAGACGAATTTTCATTAAAATACATGAATTTTCAACCAAAAGGATGAATTTTCAACTTGAAAAAAAATTTTTAGTATATTCTACATAAGTTTTCAGTTTGAAAAATTAATTTTTAATAAAAAAAATTCATCAAAGTAGTTAAATTTTCAACCAAAGAAATAAATTTTCAAGCAAAAAACTACTTTTCTACAAAACATTTGAATTTTTACCAATGTAAAACAAATAATTTTTAACTAGAAACTAATCGTCTTTTTAACAAAATAGTTAAATTTTTAACTAAAATAGTTTAATTTTAAACCAAAAAAAAACTAATTTTTAACAAAATACATATATTTCTAACCAAGTAGTTGAATTTTCAACCGAAAAGATTAATTTTCTACCAAAAAAGACGAATTTGCAATAAGTTACATACATTTTCAACCAAGTAGTTTTTTTTTAATAAAAAGATCAATTGTTATCTCTTTGAAAATATTTATTGTTTTTTGGTTAAAAATACAACTTGTTGAAAATTAATCTTTTTTTGTTGAGGATTCAAGTATTTTGTTGAAAATTTGTCTTGTTTAGATGCATTCAACTGTTTTTTATTTAAAATAAAAAAAATTTTCGATTGAAATATCAACTATTAGATTTTTCGTTGAAAATTTATCTTTTTTTTTTGAAAATTCAACTAATTGGTTAAACATGAACTTTTTTGTTGAAATTTTTATTTGACATATATGAAATTTTCAAAAAACTTTTTGAATTTTCCCAATAAATTTTCAAGCAAATGACAAACGAGTTTAAAACAAAATAGTTAAATTTTCAACCTACAAACTCATTTTTCAACCAAAAAGATAAATTTTTAACAAAAAATATTAATTTGCAACGAAAAGAGACGAATTTTCATTAAAGTACATGAATTTTCAAACAAATGGTTTATTTTTCAACAAAATTAAATTTTAACCAAAAGGATGAATTTTCAATTAAAAAAAAAAAAAAATTTTTTCGACCGAAAATTTTGGTATATTATAATTAAGTTTTCAGTTTAAAAAATTAATTTTTAACCAAAAAAAATTCCATCAAAATAGATAAATTTTCAACCAAAGAAATGCATTTTTAGCCAAAATAGATACATTTTTGAAACAAGAATAATAATTTTTTACAAAATAACGATGAATTTTCAACTGAAAAATCTAGATTTTCAAAAAATAGTTAAATTTTTAACAAAAGAAATAATTTTTTAACCAAAAAGATAAATTTTGAATCAGAAAGACAAAGGGACGAATTTTCATTAAATTACATGAATTTTCAACCAATTGGTTTATTTTTCCCCTAAAAAATATAAATTTTCAACCAAAAATTAAATATTAAAATTTTTATTTAATTAATTTTCAACAGGGGGAAACAAACTAATCTTCACCAAAATACTTGAGTTATCAACTAAAACAAAATTAATTTTCAACCAAAAGGATGAATTCTCAACTTAAAAAAAAACATTTTTGTATATTCTACACAAGTTTTCAGTTTGAAAAATCAATTTTTAATAAAAAAAAATTCATCGAAGTAGTTAAATTTTCAATCAAAGAAATAAATTTTCAAGCAAAAAAACTTCTTTTCTACAAAACACTTGAATTTTTAACCACTGTAAAACAAATTAATTTTTAACTAGAAACTAATCGTCTTTTTAACAAAATAGTTAAATTTCTAACTAAAATAGTTGAATTTTCAAGAAAAAATATAAATTTTTAACGACAAAGTCAATTTGCAACCAAATAGTGTAATTTTCCATAGAATTGTTGAATTTTCAAACTAAAAAGTTACTTTTCTACAAAGCACTTGAAGTTTAATTTTCTACCAAAAAATATGAATTTTCAACCAAATACAAGAATTTTCAACCAAATAGTGTAATTTTGAACTACAAAATATCAATTTTCAATTAAAAAAAGCATTTTTCAACTAAAAAAAGCAATTTTCAACAAAAAATGGAATAGTTACATTTTCAGTTCAACAAATTAATTTTTATTCAGAAACTAATCGCCTTTTTAACAAATTAGTTGAATTTTCAACTACAAAATATCAATTTACAATTAAAAAATGCAATCTTCAACCAAAAATGGAATAGTTACATTTTCAGTTCAACAAATTAATTTTTATTCAGAAACTAATCGTATTTTCAACAATAAAGTTAATTTTCAACCAAATAGTGTAATTTTGTATAAAATTGTTGATCTTACAAGCTAAAAAACGGCTTTTCTACAGAATAGTTGAATTTTTAATGAAAAAGAATAAATTTTCAATTAGAAAATATAAATTTGTAATTAAAAATAGCATTTTTCAGTTGAAAATCACAATATTTAATTAATAAAAGCAAGTTTCAACCAAAAATGGAATAGATACATTATCAGTTAAGAAAATTATTTTTTAACCAAAATAGTTCAGATTTTAACAAAAAATATAAATTTTTTACAATATTCAATTTTTGATCAAAAAGTGTAATTTTCTATAATATTGTGTATTGTTAAGCTAGAAAGACTTCCACAAAACAGTTACATTTTTTACCAAAAAGAACAAATTTTCAGCCAAGAAGACTATTTTCTACCAAAAAAGAGGACTTTTCAACAAAATGCATGAATTTCTCCCCGAATAGTGTAATTTTTAACTAGAAAATATTAATTTTAAATAAAAGTAGCAATTTTCAATTAAGGAAAGCAATTTTCAACCAAAAATTTTCAGTTAAAAATAGCAATTTTCAGTTAAGAAAAAATTTCAATTTAAAAAGCAACTTTTAATTAAAAATAGTAATTTTCAACCAAAAGTGAAATAGTTACATTTTCCGTTAAAAAATAATAATTTTTAACCAAACACTAATCGCATTTTCATCAAAATAGTAAAATTTTTGACAAAAATAGTTGAATTTTCGAAAAAATATTAATTTTTAACGACTAAGTCAATTTGCAACCAAATAGTGTAATTTTCTATAGAGTTGTTGAATTTTTGAGCGAAAAAAAAAAACAAAAAAACTTTTCCACAAAACACTTGAATTTTGAACCAAATAGAATGAATTTTCAACCAAGAAGTTTAATTTTCTACCAAAAAATACGAATTATCAACAAAATACATGAATTTTAACCAAATAGTGTAATTTTCAACTAAAAAATATAAATTTTCAATTAAAAATAGCATTTTTGAACTAAAAAAGCAATTTTAAATAAAAAATGGAACAGTTGCATTTTCAGTTCCACAAATTATTTTTTAACCAGAAACTAATCGCCTTTTTAACAAAATAGTTAAATTTTTACCTAAAATAGTTGAATTTAAAAAAAAAGATGAATTTTTAACGAGAAAGTCAATATGCAACCAAATAGTGTAATTTTCTATAGAATTGTTCAATTTTCAAGATAAAAAACTACTTTTCTACAAAACACTTGAATTTTTGACCAAAAAGAATGAAATTTCAAACGAGAAGTTAAATTTTCTACCAAAAAATACGAATTAACAATAAAATACATGTATTTTCAACCAGATAGTGTAATTTTCAACTACAAAATATGAATTTTTTATTTAAAAAAAAAATAATTTTCAACCAAAAATGGAATAGTTACATTTTCAGTTCAAAAATTTAATTTTTAACCAGAAACTAATCGCATATTTTACAATAAAGTTAATTTTCAACCAAATAGTTCAATTTTGTAACCAAAAAGAATGCATTTTCAACCAAGATTATTTTTTTTTACCAAAAAGGCGAATTCTCAACAAATTACATGAATTTCCAACATACATAACAGTGTAATTTTCAAATAGAAAATATAAATTTGTAATTAAAAATAGCAATTTTCAGCTGAAAATCGCTTTTTATATTAATAAAAGAAAGTTTCAACCAAAAATGGAATAGATATATTACCAGTTTCAAAAATTAATTTTTAAACAAAATCTAATCGCATTTGTAAGGAAATAATGAAATTTTCAACTAAAATAGTTAAGATTTTAACAAAAAAATATTGATTTTCTACGATATTCAATTTTTGACTAAAAAGTGTAATTTTCTATAATATTGTTTAATGTTTAAGCTAAAAAGACAAAACAGATAATTTTTTTACCAAAAAGAAGAAATTTTTAGGCAAGAAAACTATTTTCTACTAAAAAAGACGGATTCTCAACAAAATGCATGAATTTTCCACCGAATGGTGTAATTTTTAACTAGAAAATATAAATTTTTAATTAAAAATAGTAATTTTCAATTTTAAAAAATTTCAATTTAAAAAGCAACTTTTAATTAAAAATAGCAATTTTCAAGTAAAAAAAGAAATTTTCAACCAAAAGTGAAATAGTTACATTTTCAGTTGAAAAATAATAATTTTTAAATAAAAACTAATCGCATTTTCAACAAAATAGTAAAATTTTTGACCAAAATAATTGAATTTTCAACCAAAAATGTGAATTTTTAACGACAAAGTTAATTTGCAACCAAATAGTGTAATTTTCTATAGAATTGTTGCATTTTCAAGCGAACAAACTACTTTTCTACAAAACATTTGAATTTTCAACCAAATAGAATGAATTTTCAACCCAGAAGATAAAGTTTTTACCAAGAAGGCGAATTCTAAAAAAAATACATGAACTTTCAATCGAATAGAGTATTTTTAACAAGAAAATATCAATTTTCAATTAAAAATAGCAATTTTCGGTTTAAAAAAGTAATTTTCGACTAAAAATGGAATAGTTACATTTGAAGTTTAAAAAATTAATTTCTAACCAGACAATAATCGCTTTTTTAATGAAATAGTTACATTTTCAACCAAAATAGTTTAATTTTCAACTAAAAAAAGCTAAAAAAAGACTTTTCTACAAAATAGTTAAATAATTCACCAAAAAGAACGAATTTTCAGCCAATTTTTCGTCCAATTTTGAATAAAAAAGTAGCAATTTTTAATTAGGAACAGAAATTTTCAACCAAAAATAAAACAGTTATATTTTCAGTTTATAAAGTTAATTTTTAACCAAAAACTAATCGAATTTTCAACAAAATAGTTGAATTTTTAACCATAAGGATTGAATTTTCAACGAAAAATATGAATTTTTAACAATAAAGTGAATTTCCAAACAAATGATGTAATTTTCTATGGAATTGTTAAATTTTCAAGCTAAAAAACGATTTTTTTACAAAACAGTTCAATTTTCAACTAAACAGAATGAATTTTTAACTAAAAAGATTAATTTTATTACAAAAAAGACGAATTCTCAACAAAATACAAGACTTTTCAACCAAATAGGGTAATTTACAACTATGAAATATAAATTTTCAATTAAAAATAGTAATTTTCAGTTAAAAATAGCAATTAATATTTAATAAAAGCAATTTTCAATCGAGAATGAAATAGTTACATTTTCAGTTTGAAAAATTAATTTTTAACCAAAAACTGATAGCATTCTCAACAAAATAGTTAAAATTTTAACCAGAAGAATTGAATTTTCAACCAAAAAATATGAATTTTTAACAATAAAGTGAATTTCCAAACAAATGATGTAATTTTCTATGGAATTGCTAAATTTTCAAGCTAAAAAACATCTTGTTTACAAAACAGTTTAATTGTTAACTAAAAAGAATGAATTTTCATAATTAAAAAGATTAATTTTCTACTAAAAAGACGAATTCTCAACAAAATACAAGACTTCCCAACCAAATAGTGTAATTTACAATTAAGAAATATACATTTTCAATTTAAAATAGCATTTTTCAATTAAAAAAAGCAATTTTCAACAACCAAAATTGCAATAGTTCCCTAATTACACTACCGTGCAAATGTTCCCGACCACCTCTTTAAAGTTCTCTTAATTTTAATTACCTCTCAAATTTTTGGTTTTTTTATTCAATATTCATTTATATTTAATTTAATCAACATTTGTTTTCTCTAAAGGTTTGAAAACTCTCAAAATTCTGTATAAAATGAGCACAGGATGAAGCCAAATTCTCTATTTTATAAGTAGATGTTGCAAAAATAGTATAAATTTCAATGTTTTTTTAAAATGTTTAATAACGTCCGTAATAATCAATATATTTTAATGTTCTTTGGTTCATTTTGAAGATTTTCTCAAGTTTGTGAATATATGAAACATGAGCATGAAGTGTTTAAAAAAGTCCCTTAAAATAAATATTTATTCAGTTTTAATTTTTATTTGCCTACGGATAAGATGTTTTCAAATTTTTCCAACTTCAAGTTGGAAAAATTTATTTTTCAAAATAAAGCGTGTTTCAGAATAAGGATTCTTCTTCTGATCTCTCTAGTAGCTCAGTGGTTAGAGCACTTGACCGGCAACCAGTCGACCTGGCGTTTTTCTGATCTCTCTAGTAGCTCAGTGGTTAGAGTACCTGACCGGAAATCAGTTGACCTGGCGTTTTTTCTGATCTCTCTATTAGCTCAGTGGTTAGAGCACCTGACCGGCAATCAGTTGACCTGGCGTTTTTTCTGATCTCTCTAGTAGCTCAGTGGTTAGAGCACCTGACCGGAAATCAGTTGACCTGGCGTTTTTTCTGAAAAACGTTTCATTTTGCAAAATAAAGCGTGTTTCAGAAAAAGGATTCTTCTTCTGATCTCTCTAGTAGCTCAGTGGTTAGAGCACCTTACCGGAAATCAGTTAACCTGGCGTTTCTTCTGAAACACGCTTTATTTTGCAAAATAAAGCGTGTTTTAGAAAAAGGATTCTTCTCCTGATCTCTCCAGTAGTTCAGTGGTTAGACCCCTTAAACAGGAATCAGTTGACTTGGCGTTTTTTCTGATTTCTCCAGTATAACAGTGGTTAGCGCACCTGACCGGAAATCAGTTGACCTGACGTTCTTTCTGAAACACGCTTTATTTTGCAAAATAAAGCGTGTTCCAGAAAAAGGATTCTTCTTCTGATCTCTCTAGTAGCTCAGTGGTTAGAGCACCTGACCGGAAATCAGTTGACCTGGCGTTTTTTCTGAAACATGCTTTATTTTGCAAAATAAAGCGTGTTTAAAAAAAAGGATACTTCTTCTGATCTCTCTAGTAGCTCAGTGGTTACAGCACCTGGCCAGAAATCAGTTGACCTTGCGTTTTTTCTGATCTCTCTAGTAGCTCAGTGGTTAGAGCACCTGGCCATCAATCAGTTGACCTGACGTTTTTTCTGATTTCTCTAGTAGCTCAGTGGTTAGAGCACCTGACCCGAAATCAGTTGATCTAGCGTTTTTTCTGAAAAACGCTTTCTTTTGCAAAATAAAGCGTTTTCAGAAAAAGGATTCTTCTCCTGATCTCTCTAGTAGCTCAGTGGTTAAAGCACCTGACCGGAAATCAGTTGACTTCGCGTTTTTTCTGATCTCTCTAGTAGCTCAGGGGTTAGAGCACCTGACCGGAAATCAGTTGGCCTGGCGTTCGAATCCCAGCGGAGCGAAAGGAGAAGATCTTTTTTCCGAATAAATTTAATTAAAGAAAAGACATAATCAAAATTGAGAGAACTTTCTCAGTCATCAAAAAAGAGGTGGTCGTAATCTTTTGCACAGTAGTGTAGATTAAAAAAAAATTCAATTTGTATTGAAGTTGATTATTAAAAATTGATTACCTCATTATAAAATAGCTCCTTCCCTTCTTCGACTGCTGGCAACAGTTCGTCAGTAGAGTGAGGAGTCCTGGGACTAGGCGTGGGAGCAATTTGTTGCTGTTGTGGCTGTTGTTGATCCCTTTGCTTGGTTAACCTAAGCTCCTGAAGAGCCTGTCTTTGTTCCTTTTCATTCCTCTCACGTTCCAGTCTTCGAGCACTGAAACTCCTTGCAGACGAGGTCGTACTATGCACTGAGGCCAAGCTAGGGCGACGAGAACCTAGAGCCAGAGAAGTAGACAATTTAGAAAAAATTAATTTTTTTAAAAATAGAAACTTCCTCGAGTTTCTGGTCTTCACAAAAATCAGACGCTTGACGATTAGATTTCAAGTACGGGCAAGTCTGTATGAAGAATCAGGTTACGGTTACTCCCTCTGCTGGAAGTATAAAGATCTATTTAGAACTATCCTTTTTAATAATTTTGAATGTTCATGATGGAAAGAGATAGAGAAAATGTAAGCTATTCTATCTCTTTCTCAATCTGAATTCACGTCTATCTTTTTTAATACCGTCTTTTCTATCTCATACTATTCCTTATCCACCTCAATCTTTCTCTATCTTTGTCAATCTAAATTCACGCCTATCTTTTGCAACATTCTCTTCCCTATTTCATCGTATCATACGTCCATCAACGTTGATCTTTTTTATTTATTTTTTAATCTAAATTCATGTCTATTTTTTCCATCCTTTCTTCTCCATCTCGTCCCATCCTTTGTCTAGCCACGTTAATCTTTTTCTATCTCTTTGTCAATCTAAATTCGCGTCTATGTTCTACAATATACTCCTCCCTATCTCATCGTATATTTCACTATCTCTCTCTTAATCTAAATTTCCGTCAATCTTTTCCAATCCCCTCTTTTCTATCTTATCCTATCCTTTGTGAATCAAAGTTAATCTTTATCTGTTTGTCAACCTAAATCCACGACTATCATTGACAAAATCCTCTTCTTCCCATCCTTCATCCCATCCCACCCAATCCCATCCTTCATCTACGACAATCTTTTTCAATCTCTCTGTCACCCTTAATTCACGTCTATTTTTCTCAAGCCCTTCTTCTCTATCTCACCCTAACCTTCATCTATCCACGTTAATCTTTTACTATCTTTCTGACAATCTAAATTTCCACCAATCATTTTCAGTCCCCTCTTTTCTATTTTATCCTATCCTTTATCTACCCCCGTCAATATTTTTAATACCCTCTTCTCTATCTCATCGTCTCCTACATCTATCAACGTCTATCTTTTTCAATCTCTTTGTTAATCTAAATTCACGTCGATCTTTTTCAATACCCTCTTCTCTATCTCA